>CM073606.1:14094540-14324540 GCA_037074985.1 Solanum bulbocastanum | reverse complement strand
AGAAAGAGAAGCAAAAGTAGAAGGAGAAGGAGAAGGAGAAGGAGAAGGAGGAGAAGGAGAAGGAGAAGAAGAAGAAGGATAAAAATAACGAGAAGGAGAACGAGAAGGAGAATGAGAAAAGGGAGAAAGAGGAGAAGGAGAAGAAGAAATAGAAGAAGAAGGAGAAGGAGGAGAAGGAAGAGAAGGAGAAGGAGAAGAAGAAGAAGAAGAAGGAGGAGGAGGAGGAGGAGGAGGAGGAGGAGAAAGAAGAAGAAGAAGAGGAGGAGGAAGAAGAGGAGAAGGAAGAAGAGGAAGAAGAGAAGGAAGAAGAAGAGGAAGAGGAAGAAGAGGAAAAGGAAGAGGAAGAGAAGGAGTAGGAGGAAGAAAAAGAAGAAGAAAAAGAATAGGAAGAAGAAAAGAAGGCAGAAGAGGAAAAAGAATAGGAAGAGAAGGAAGAGGAAGTGTAAGAGGAAGAAGAAGAAAAGGAAACAGAAGAGGTGAAGAAGAGGAGGAAGAGGAGGAGTAGGATGAAAAGTAGGAGGCAGAAGAAGAAGAGGAATAGGAGTAGGGTGAGGAGGAGAAGGAAGAATAAGAAGATGAAGAATAAGAAGAAGAAAATGAGGAGGAGATGGAGAAAGAGGAAGAAGAAAAAGAATAGGAAGAAGAAGAGAAGGAAGAAGAGGAAGAAGAAGAGGAAGATGAGGAAGAGGAAGTGTAAGAGGAAGAAGAAAAAGAGAAAGCAGAAGAGGTGGAAGAAGAGGAGTAGGATGAAAAGTAGGAGGAAGAAGAATAAGAGGAAGCAGAAGAGGTGGAAGAAGAGGAGGAAGAGGAGGAGTAGGATGAAAAGTAGGAGGAAGAAGAATAAGAGGAAGCAGAAGAGGTGGAAGAAGAGGAGGAAGAGGAGGAGTAGGATGAAAAGTAGGAGGAAGAAGAAGAAGAGGAAGAGGAGTAGGGGGAGGAGGAGGAAGAGGAGAAAGAAGAAGAAGAATAAGAGGAGGAGGAGATGGAGAAAGAGGAAGAGGATGAGGAGGAGTAAGAAGGGGAATAAGAGGATGAAGAGGAAGAGGAATAGTAGGAAGAAGAAGAGGAAGAATAGAAAAAAGACTAACAAGAAGACGAAGAAGAAGAGAAAAAAGACTAAGAAGAAGAAGAAGAAAAAGAAGAGGAGGGGGAGGGGGAGGGGGGGAGGTAGAGGAAGAGGAAGAAGAAGAAGAAGCATCTTATATCCTAGAAGAAACCTTACGTGTTTACAATGTAAACAAATTTATTGTAATTTCACAAGTTGAATCGGAGTAGGATAGAATAACAATAATCTTTATTTTTATGAAAGTTGGGAGACTATTTTTGATAGACATTTGACTTAAAAAAAAGTAATGAAAGAAGAATAGAAAGAAATTATATGTTCATAACTAACGAAGAATTTATGAATACATCAGTATGATGTGAAAGAATGTTATTTCTTGATTTGTTGCTACTTATAGAGATAACTTACCTTTTCATCCATAGTAGTAGGATTCAACTCCGAACGTTGTTTTTTTCTTCATTATCATATACATTTTACTAACCAAAATAACATCAACTAAAAAACCTTAAAACCAAACTGACCCTTCTTCTACCAAGTATTTTTGAAGCTTAATATGCTTTACTAAAATCAAATAAAACTTTAAAGAACTTTTGACCATACAACTCCCGTTTTCTTTTCCCATGTTTTTTTCTCTTCTTCAATAAATTCATCCCTCTTTACACCTTCAGCAGTTTCATTTTCTTGTTTTTCTTTTACAAAATCAGATATACATCATAAGATCCTTTTCCTTTTATACACCATATTTCTTCGATTTTTGTAACACCCAAAAAATTTCTAATTTAAGACCTGATTCATTCTATAATACCTTGCAACCCTACTCTTAAAATTTAAATCATTCATGTAAGACCTCGGTCTTCGAAAAGGGATTAAGAGGGGAAATGAGTAAGTCCGTGAACCCAATAATGGGCCATGGACCCTTCACAACCCCTAGACGGTAAGTTTAAGGGTCCACAATTTGTCTTGGGCATCGTGAATGACCATCCAAGGCTTCTTATGTAAGGGTCACCTAGACAGCCCATGGTGACTTGGACGGACCGTTTAGGGGTCCTACAAGTCACCCATCAGTTTTTTTGTTTCTTCTGAAAATCAAACAATGATATCTCTCAACAAAAAATCAATAAGGTGGCCCACGACCTATCAAATAAAAGTTATTTGATTCCTTTTTCCAACACCACTAAGTGTTCCTCATTTAGAGCCTGGAGTAAGAACTTACGATGTCCATTTTCGTGAAGCAGTGTCAGGCAGGTAAAGCTTCACAACTGGCTAGATATCTTGTGAAGAATTCCATGGACCGTGAAGCCTTAACGGTCTGTGAAACTACCCGTTTTAGGCACCTTTCAAAATTTAAAGTTGGGCTCATTACGTCAAATTATTGAGTTGGTTGGAGTTAGGTTCTTAGGTACATTTCTTGGGTATCAGTGTCTAAAAATAATTTGGAAAAAAGAATCGAGTTTGGGCGAATTGGGGCTGGAAAATGATGAAGAAAATTAGTCGGGTAAATCTGGGCACTGGCTCCTCGTCGTGGACCTACTCCCTAGATTTGGGAAAAATCATTTCACAGAGCAGAGCGGTCACGAACTGTTCTACCTCAAAAAGTATTTTCGTAACCAAAATTTAAATACCTCTTCGCATCGTGGACCTGCCCTGAAATAGTGATTTATTTACCTTTTCTCATGTTTAGCTATCTAAAATCATTCCTAAACATCATGAGATCTTTCCTATCACAAATAACAATCCTTGAATCCATAATTCAATTCAAAGAAAGTTAAGAGTCAAGTCAAGAAAGTTATGAGTCAAGTCAAGATAAGTTAAGAGTCAAGTCAAGAGAAGTCAAGAGTCCAGTTAAGAGAAGTTCTTAAAGTTTTCCAAAAGTCTTTTATAAATATTTTAAATTGTTTTAATACTTGAGGTTTGAGTTGAGTAAATAGTAAAGTTTGAAGTTCATTTCTTCAAAAGAGTATATTGGAACTATGTATTCCCAAAGAGTAATTGTTTTCACATTTAAAGAAGAAAGGAAGCCTTGATTTCCAAAAGAGCTTTTGAGCTAGTTTTCAGTAAAGAGTAGTAGTAAAGTTCATTCTTCAAAGATTATATGGGAACTAAGTATTCCTAAGAGATAAAAATGTTTTAAAATTTGAGCAACAAGTGAAACTGAGATTTTAAAGAGTCTTTTAAGCTAAGTTTTTGAGTAACTATCTCAAACCAAAGAAAGAGTTTTGCTTTTACAATCATATGAGCAGAAGTATATTTTGGTAATAGTATTGAGCACCGATATGGGGATGAGCTTGAGTTCAGATAACTCACATTTCCATAAACCATGTAGCCATCATGAGTAGTAAAGGATCATACTTTTTAGGTGACTCCTTAAGATGCATTTTAGCATAGACTAGTGGATCCACTTAGTTAAGCATTCTATATGACGACAAAGTATAGGACAGTTCTGATAGCATGGACAAGACGTTTTATTACCACTTATGCTCATAGTGGTGGTTGTCAACTAGAGAAACTCCTACAAAAACTATATTACTTTATTATATGAGTAAAGTTGAGTTTGTTATTGCATTTTCTTTAATGAAGTAAGTTGTTTTCTATTTTTTTTAAAGGCTTTCTATATATTGTATATGTTTTATTGCTTTACTGAGTTAAGTTATTCAGGTGTTGAGTAAAGCCAAGGTAATTGTCTCTTTCAGATTCTTTTCACACTTAATTTTTATTTAGCATTCCAACTCGCTTACTCGTACATTTAATGTACTAATGTCAGTTGGCCTGCAACTTATTATGATGCAGACACAAGTAATCAGGATCAGCATCGAGTGACTCGTTGATCTAGTTGAGCACTCAGAGTTAGTTGGTGAGCCTCCATCTTTCGGAGGATCCTTTTATTTCTTTTAGTATATTTGTTCATTAGAATGTCGTGGGTCTTGTCTCGACATCCATTTCTATTGTTTAGAGGCTTTATAGATAGAGTTAGTGATGTTAGTTCATGAGTCTTTACTTTTCCTTTTCAGTTAAGTTGAGACTTGAGTTGCCACTTTGACAGTGAATGTTATTATAATACATTCTAAGTTATATTTTGACCACTTCAGTTTACTTGTTTTAAAAGTATTTATCTTGAGTAAAGTCTTTCGTTGAGTAAGTAACCCAGGCCAAGGGTTCGCTTGGGGCCAGTAATAGTTCTCGAATATCGGCCAAGCCCAGGGTGTAGGCTCGGGGCATATCAAACTTAGTATTAGAGCACAGAGTTCAATATTCCTAGAGAGTCTATGAAGTCATGTATGTAGAGTCCTAGTTATTGGTGTGAAGCGCACCACATCTATATTTAGGAGGCTGCAACATTTAGGAATTCCTTCACTTATTTCATACTCATTTCGTGCGATAGAGTTCATCGCTATACAGTTTCTTTCTAAAACGTGCTTATGCGTAACCGATTGTGAGTTGGCCTATCATCGAAAGGTCCCTTCCTGAGGCATTTTTTTCCTCGTGAGCTAAGAGAAGCAAAGAGATGGTTGCTGAAATAAGGAGCAGGATGAGTTTATTCATTGTTGGGTTGACTCTTCTTTCAAGTAAGGAAAGTAAGGTATCCATGCTAATAGGTTACATGGGCATAGAAAGGCTGATGATCCATATGCAACAAGTTGAGAAGGACCAGCTGAAAGATAGAGAAGAGTTTAAGAATAAGAGGGCTAAGACAGCAGGGAATGAGTCCAGGCAGCAAGATAATGCGAACTGATCTTCTTTCCAACATAAGCAGAAAGGACCTGCTCCATCATCTACTAGTGCACCTACACCAAGGAACAAATGTGAGTACAGTAGTCAGAATTCTCAGAACTTCAGAGCTAGACCTACATATTCCCAAGGTAGTAAGGCACAAGGGGGTACTAAGACTCCTACAAATGTTAAGTGTGGTAGGAGGCACATAGGGGTGTATCATGATGGCTCCACTAGATGCTTCAATTGTGGCCAGAACGGTTATTTTATGAGAGAGTGCCCTAAGGGCAGACAGAGTAATACTAATAGGGGCAATAGATCCCAATTTTCATCAGTTGCTCCACCAAATAGAGCTGCATCTAGATGAGTTACTTCAAGGGTAGGCAGAGAAGGAAATCATCTTTATGGTATCGCTAGTCATCGAGAGCAAGAGGATTCACCAAGTGTTGTCATTGGTATCATCCATGCCTTCAATTTTGATGTTTTTCCTGAGCAACTTCTTAAGCCTTCAGTGTTTCTACACCTGATGGTGAGTCTATTATAGTATAAAGAGTCTATTGTGATTGTTCTGTTTCTATCAATCACAAGAGTACCATGGCTCATTTAGTTGAGTTAGACATGGTAGATTTTGATGTCATTCTAGGTATGGATTGTCTTCATGCCTGTTATTCATCAATAGAATGTAGAACTTGAGTAGTCAAGTTTCAATTTCCAATGAACTAGTTATGGAGTTGAAGAACAGCTCAGGAGTGCCTAAGGGTCATTTTATTTCATACCTTAGGGTCAAAAAGTTAGTTTCCAAAGGGTGTGACCATCACTTAGTCCGAGTTAATGACTCTAGTGTTAAGATACCTCCTATTCAGTTAGTTTTAGTAGTAAGAGAGTTTCCAGAAGTCTTTTCTGATGATCTTCCCAAAGTCCCTCCTGAGAGAGAAATAGACTTTCATATAGACATTATTCCAGATACTCATCCTATCTCCATTCCACCATATAGAATGGCACCAACAGAGTTGAAAGAGCTTAAAGAGTAGTTGAAAGATCTTTTAGAGAAAGGTTTCATTCAACTAAGTATCTCACTTTGGGGCGCTCTGGTCTTATTTGTGAGAAAGAAAGATGGTTCCCTTAGGATGTGTATAGATTACCGTCAGTTGAACAAGGTTACCATCAAGAACAAGTATCCTCTTTTGAGAATTGAAGATTTTTTCGATCAGCTTCAGTGTGCTTCTTGTTTTTCTAAGATAGACCTCAGATCTGGCTATCATCAGTTGAAAGTAAGGGAATATGATATTCCCAAATTAGCATTTAGGACCCATTATGGTCACTATGAGTTTCTGGTCATGTTGTTTGGTTTGACCAATGCACTTGCAGCGTTCATGGACCTTATGAATAGAGTTTTCAAAGCTTATTTCGATATGTTTGTTATTGTGTTCATTGATGACATACTAATCTATTCAAGGAATGAAGAAGATCATGCTAGCCATCTCAGAATAGTTCTTCAGACTTTGAAAGATAAGGAGTTATATGCTAAGTTCTCTAAATGTGAGTTTTGACTTGAGTCTGTCGCATTCTTAAGCCACATTGTGTCTGGAAAGGGAACTAAAGTTGATACTCAAAAAATAGAGGTAGTGCAAAATTGGTCTAAACCCACATCTCCAACTGATATTAGGAGTTTCTTGGGGTTGGCTGGATACTGTAGAAGGGTCGTCAAGGGATTTTCATCTGTTTCATCTCCTTTGACCAATTTGACTCAGAAAACATTCAAGTTTCAATTGTCTAAAGCTTGTGAGAAAATCTTCAAGAATTGAAGAAGAGGTTGACTACTGCCCAGTGTTAACCTTACCAGCTTATACTTAAGGCTTTGTTGTTTATTGTGATGCGTCTAGAGTTGGTTTGGGTTGTGTGTTAATGTAGAATGGCAAAGTTATAGCTTATGCCTCCATACAATTGAAGGTTATGAGAAGAATTACCCAACCCATGATCTAGAGTTTGTTGTCTTAGTATTTTCTTTGAATATATGGTGTCATTATCTTTATGGTGTGCATGTGGATGTGTTCACCGATCACAAGAGTCTTGAGTATGTGTTTATTCAAAAAGAGCTTAATCTCAGATAGAAAAAGTGGTTAGAGTTACTCAAAGATTATGACATGAGTATTCTTTATCACCCAGGTAAGGATAATGTTGTTGTTGATGCCTTGAGTAGATTGTCTATGGGTAGTACCGCCCATTTTGAGGAAGATAAGAAAGAGTTAGGAAAAGAGGTGCATAGACTTGCACAGCTAGGAGTTTGACTAATCGATTCCATAGAAGAAGGAGTAGTGGTGATGAATGGGGCTAAATCATCATTAGTGTCAGAAGTAAAAGAGAAGCAAGACCAAGATCCTATTTTTTCTTGAATTAAAGGTAAGTGTTCATAAGCAAAAAGTGATGGCTTTTGAACTAGGGGGAGATGGTGTTTTGAGATATCAAGGTAGATTGTGTGATTAATTTCAAGGGTAATTGGAATGATCACCTACCTCTCATTGAGTTTGCTTACAATAATAGTTACCAATCTAGCGTCCAAATGGCTCCTTACAAAGCTCCCTATGGGAGAAGATGCAAATCTCCTATTGGAGGGTTTGAAGTTGGTGAAGCTGGGTTAATAGGACCAGACTTAGTTCGTCAAGCTATGGAGAAAGTGAGAGTTATTCAAGAGAGATTGAAAATAGCCTAGAGTCGTCATAAATCCTACACTGATGTTAGGAGAAGGGAGTTAGAGTTTGAGGTAGATGATTGGGTATATCTTAAAGTTTCACTCATGAAGGGTTTTATGAGATTCAGTAAGAAGGGAAAACTTAGTCCTCGGTATATTGGCCCTTATAGAATATCAAAAAGGGTTGGTAATATAGCTCACGAGTTAGAGCTACCACAATAGTTAGCTGCAGTTTATCCGGTATTTCACATCTCCATGTTGAAGAAGTGCATGGGCAATCCTTCATTGATTATACCAACTGAAGATATTGGGATCTAGGATAGCTTGTCTTATGAGGAGACTCTTGCTCAGATTCTAGATCGCCAAGTTCACTAGTTGAGAACAAAAGAGCTAACATCAGTCAAAGTCCTTCGAAGGAACCAATTTGTTGAGAAAGCTACTTGGGAAGCTGAGGATTATATGAAGAAGAGATATCCACATCTCATCGAATTTAGAGAAGTTCCAAATTAAGTTACTAATCCTTTTCTTGGTTTTTATTTATAAGATTAACATGTTGTAATTGCATTGCTTGTTGGGTGTTTGAACTGAATGTTAAATGTTACACCCTTTGCCTACTAAGAGTAATCTCATTCGAGGACGAATGTCCTAAGGGTAAGATATTGTAACATCTCGCAAATTGAAAGAACTAGAAAGAGATAGAATTAGAAAGAGTGATTTTTGGAAATAATAAAAATCTGGAAAAATTGGTTAAGTTAAGTTTGAGTTTTTGGTCAACTTCAAATGACCATAACTCCTATCTCAGGATGATTTAGGTGTCTTTCCATATATGTAGGAAAGATCTTGGAATAATCTTTCCAACATCGCTGAGTTTGCATGATTCCGAGCTTGTATGAGTGAGTTATGCCTATTAGAAGTTGGGTTGTTCAAATAAGGAAAGTCCAATCCAGATTTTAGAAGGGCATTATGGTCTTTTCACTACCCAATTAATTAATTTTGTTTTTGGGAATTAAGTTGGGGTTTAAACTAACTGGATTCAGTTTACACTTTTGAGAAACAAGTTAGAGTTTTTATAGAAGAGAAAAGAAAAGGAGAAAAGAGGAGGAGAAGCAAGGAATCGTCAAGTTCTTGAAGCTAGGCTCGTGGATTTCATCAAGGGGTGATCCCTATGAGGAATGTGACTCTTTCATAATGTTTGGTTTGTTCACCTACGTGCCAAACATGTTTATTTCAGCGTGAATTCGTCCTAAAAGAATTTGAAAGTTGATGTTCTTGATATCTATTCTTGAAATTGATGTTGTTCTTGAGATAGGCTGAAATTGAGAAGTTTCTAAGATCATTACATTAAATTATTGAGTTGGTTGGAGTTAGTTTTTTAGGTATTTTTGTTGGGTATTTTTATCTAAAAATAATTTTGGAAAAAAAATTGAGTTTGGGAGAATTGGGGCTGGAAAACGAAGAAGAAAATTAGTCAGCAAATTTTGGGCACTGGCTCCAAGTTGCGGACCAGCTCCCTAGATTTGGGAAAAATCATTTCGCGTCGCGGAGCGGTCACGGACTGTTCTTCCTCAAAAAGTATTTTTGTGACCAAAATTTAAATACCTCTCCGCATTGCGGACCTGCCCTCAGTGATTTTTTTGATCTTTTCTCATGTTTAGATATCTAAAATCGTTCCTAAACATCATGAGATCTTTCCTATCACAAATCACAATTGTTGAATCCATAATTCAATTCAAGGAAAGTTAAGAGTCAAGTCAAGAGAAGTTAAGAGTCAAGTCAAGAGAAGTCAAGTTAAGAGAAGTTCTTAAAGTTTTCCAAAAGTCTTTTACAAATGTTTTAACTTTGTTTTAAGACTTGAGTTTTGAGTTGAGTAAAGAGTAATGTTTGAATTTCATTTCTTCAAAAGAGTATATTGGGACTATGTATTATCAAAGAGTAAATTTTTTCACATTTAAAGAAGAAAGGAAACCTTGATTTCCAAAAGAGTTTTTGAGCTAGTTTTCAGTAAAAAGTAAGAGTAAAGTTCATTCTTCAAAGATTATATGGGAACTAAGTATTCTCAAGAGTTAAAAATGTTTTCACATTTGAGAAAGAAAGGAAACTAAGATTTCCAAGAGGGTTTTTAAGCTAAGTTTTTGAGTAATTATCTCAAACCAAAGAAAGAGTTTTGTTTTTACAAACATATGAGCTAAAATATATTTAGGGAGTAGTATTGAGTACTGATATGCAGATGAGCTTGAGTTCAGATAACTCACGTCTCCATAAACCATGTATTCATCATGGGTAGTAAAGGATCATACTTTTTAGATGACTCCTTAAGATGGTTTTTAGCAGAGACTAGTGGATCCACTTGGTTAAGCATTCTATACGATGGCAAAGTATAGGACAATTCTGGCAGCTTGGGCAACACGTTGTATCACAACTTAGGCTCTTAGTAGTGGTTTTTGGTTAGAGAAACTCCCACATAAACTATATTACTTTACTATATGATTAAAGTTGAGTTTTTTATTGCATTTTCTTTAACAAACTAAGTTGTTTTCTACTGTTTTAAAGGCCTTCTATATATTGCATATGTTTTATTGCTTTATATTGAGTTAAGTTAATCAGGATTTGAGTAAAGCCAAGGTAAGTGTTTCTTTCAGATTCTTTTCAACCTTAAGTTATGTTTAGCATTCCAACTTGCATACTCGTACATTCAATGTGCTAATTCCAGTTAGCATGCATCTTATTATGATGCAGATGCAGGTAATCGGGATCAGCTTCCAGCACCTCGTTGATCCAGTTGAGCAGTCAGAGTCAGTTGGTGAGCCTCTTAGCTTTCCGAAGGATCCTTTTATTGCTATTAGTATATTTTTTCATTAGGAGTCATGCATCTTGTCCCGACATCCATCTCAGTTGTTTAGAGGCTTCATAGACAGAGTTAGTGATGTTAGTTCATGAGTCTTTACTTTTCCTTTTCAGTTAAGTTGAGACTTGAGTTGCCACTTTGGCAGTGAATGGTATTATAATACATTCTAAGTTATATTTTGAGCAGTTCAGTTTACTTGTTTTAAAAGTATTTATCTTGAGTAAAGTCAAGTAAGTCAAGCCAAGGGTTCTCTTGGGGCCAGCAATGGTCTTGAGTGTCGGTCACGCCCGGGGTGTAGGCTCGGGGTGTGACACTTTAAAACTCACCTAGGGTTCTGATATTCCAACACCTAAAACCTTCAAGACAAAAATCCAAGATATAGAGAAAATCATTTCACCAAAGGTTTTCCATGTTCTTCCACTCTAAGAACTTCAAAAAAGAGTTTTTTTATCAAGAGCAAGCACTAAGATTCCAAGATCAATGTTTTCCACCAAAAGCTAATGTTCCACCTCAAGCACAAGATGAATCAAGTCTCCACCAAAGTTTCCATTCTAAAATCTTCATAATCAAGCATGTAAGGTTATTTATAGTGTTGGACTAGTTCTTCCTCATACTCTACATCTCAATTCAGTCACAAATCGTCACATCTAAAAAATTCATTCATTATTTTTGATATTTGAATTCAATTCTTAAAAACATGAGGTTTTGAGTCCTATTTTTGCATGTGAATCTTATAATGTTGCTCATGCTTAGTATCGCATGAACCCTATTGATTTAGTAAAACTATGTTTTCAAAGGAAATTGTATGAAAGTTTCTCATATATTTATTTTGGGCTTGAAAGATAAGTTCAAGCATATGATTTAAAAGTGTACGTTTTGAATAGAATCCTTGAAAAGAGAATCAAATGATTTCATATATACTTTGACATGTGAGAAGGACAAAGAGTATAATTGATATTTTTGAAAAGTGCTTCATTAAAGAAATAGTCATTTTCTTTGTAAAGGATGATTGAGCAGAGTGAAAAGTAAATTAATAGTCTCTTTCTTTGTAAAGGGTGATTGAGCATAAAGTTTTATTGAACTTTTTTGGGAGTAGTATCAAGCACCAAATTGGGTAAGAGTCTATGATAACTCAAAAGTCCCATAAAACTACGTAGCCAGCGTATAAAAAGATAGCACTGATTCTTCGTGTGACTCCTCACTGCCTCCGAAAAGGCCTATTAGATGGATCCATAGTTACAGTAGTATCCTATGCCCGGATAACATATGGTATGGCACTTGCAACATGGGTGGAACGTTGTATCATTGCTAGGCTCATAGTAATGGTTGTCAGTTAGAGAAACTACCCACAAAGAAAGGTATATCATTTTCATATTACTTTTACTGCATATCTTATTGTAAAGTTTAAACGGTTTTCACTTCATGTTCATGTGTTGATTCATTTGAGTTGCATTGAGTCATCCAGTTCAGTTATTTGTTTATTCAACCATATTACATTCAGTTATTTCTTTATTCAGCCATATTACATACTCGCACATTCAATATATTGATGTTGTTCGACCTGCATCTTATTATGATGTAGATATAGGTGTTTAGGATCATCAATAGGCATTTCATTGAGATCACTTTGCACTATAGATAGCTTAGGTGAGCCTCTTTGCATTCTAGGGGACTTAACATTTATTTTCTAGTCAGTTGTCTTGAGATGTCGTGGTCTTGTCCTGACATCCATCTTGAGTAATAGAGGCTTAATAGATAGATAGAGTTGAGCAGTCTTTCAGTATTTACTTTTTCTTGAGATGTTTTTGCAAACTATTATACTTATGTTAGTGAGTATTTTACAGACAATTTGAGTAGAGTTTTGTTTGCTTTGAGTTTAAATATTCAAAAATTATGTATTTTAGCATTTTATTACTTGAGTAAATCTTCCGCTAAGTAGTCAGCCAAGCCAAGGGCTCGCTTGGGACCAATAATGGTTCTCGAGTGCCGACCACGTTCAGGTTGTAGGCTCGGAGCATGACATTTCTCCAAAGCCCACATGTAATTTTTAGTTTTTTCATGTTAAATCCAATTTTATTATACCATTAAACAATCTCTTAGCTAGAAATCATGAATTCAAAATACTGGGATAAATGAAATATCAATCAATTTGAGAGAGTTAGTAAAATCAAAACTTTAGATAGAGGAGATTGACCTCAGGCAAGTAGCAGTGTGAAACATAAAGCGATGGTACATAAGATACTACCCTCCTTAAAGTTAGACTTTTTCAATTTTATTAGATCTAGCTAGTTGAAATCACAAAAGGTGAATAAAATAAAGTAAACAAGTTTTATGTCTTAACGAATTTCCATGTATAACAACTACCTATATCCATTGCTTGTAGATCCTAAATTGGATAATTCATATGATGTGAAATGGTACAAATTATAGCAGATTAAAATCAAATTTGTGTTCCTAAGAAACTTCTATTCATCTTAATAGGTCTTGTAATGAGCTGATTCTCCCTTCTTGAAGTTGAAAATGTGTGCAAAAATTGACTTTTCCTGTCTCTTGTGTTTCAGAATCATGGTTGAAACAACTACATGAACTTCTTATCTAAATGGAAGACAGGAAAATACTTGTCATGATTTGGAAATTGCATCTCCTGGAATCATTTGCATTGGGAGATATTATTTCATTGTATGACTAGGATTTCACTGCAGTTACCTTTCTTGCATAATTTTCATGCTACACCTGCCTTTTCGGACTTTTAATTCTATGATGTATCAGTGCCTCATTGATAACTTCTTTAATCTACCTTTGTTTTGTTCCTTTTGAAATTTATTATGCCTGTTGTTTTGTGCATAATAAACACAAATCTAAATGTTGTGTCTCAATTCGTTAAGTCATGCATCATTATGTCTGGAATTTCAATTCCCAACTTGCATATGCCTATATCCCGAACAAATTTTCTCTTGAGGAAGTCTATTTTAATTTCCACCTTTTGAATAGACTCAACACCTAAGTACAATTTATGATGTCATATATAATCATCATATATTACTATAAGTGGGAACAAAAAAAGTGAAAAATTGAAATACCAAAATAACCCTATAAAGTTGAGTTACCACAATAATATTATTAATAAAATATATAGTTAA
Organism: Solanum bulbocastanum; assembly: GCA_037074985.1. Taxonomy (NCBI): domain Eukaryota; kingdom Viridiplantae; phylum Streptophyta; class Magnoliopsida; order Solanales; family Solanaceae; genus Solanum; species Solanum bulbocastanum. The sequence continues at coordinate 14,311,095 of CM073606.1, read as the reverse complement.
ATACATAATAAAATTTCTATAATTTTTATTGTTATTTATTGAGTTTATGATATTTTTTTAATATTAAATAAATACGCATCAATCATCAAATTTATTTAGTAATGATGACCAAATTATGAAGAATTCTAAAAATTGTAAAAATTGTTCAATGTAGACCAAATTCACGTAAATGTATGTTAATTGTCATTCTACTTAAATTGATTCATTCAATAATGTATATTAAAGTTATAAATGAATAGACATTCTTCATTGTGATATGAATATACATTAATTTTGAAGTTAATAACACCTCTTTAACTTCTCTCAGATTTCATACGTTACTCTTTCATATTAATAGTTATGCTCATAATATTATTTGATATTTTATATTGTCATTTTATATATAGAGGCATAGTAAAATTTTATTACAAAAATAATAATCAAATCAATATATATATATATATATATATATATATATATATATATCATTATTATTATTATTATTATTATTATTAAAAGTGGGAAGCTCCAACCTTCGAAGGTGGATTGCCATTCCCTCCACTAAATCAAAATAAAATTAATTTATTTATTAAATACTAATATTTTACTTACATCATGGTGGAATATGAAGTCCAACAACTACACTTTAATTTTTTAGTTACGACATTATAATTATATTTGATAAGGTTAAATTCAATTAGAGTAGAAGACAAAATAATCTATGCAACTCTTCCAATTCAGTAACTCTTTGAATTTAGAAACCAAAATAAAATTTATGTATCTTGATTCAATGTACTCCATTAATAAATTTTGGTAGGTGAAAAGAGAATCAAATCACTATAAATACCAGTAAATTGCTCCCTAGATCATCATATTTTTTTTCTTTTCTATCATTTATTGTTCTCTTTTCTTCTTCCTAGATAATGATATAGATATTTGTCATCAAAAAGCTAATTGACGGGAAGAAAAGATAGCTTCATTCTAAAATTGAAAGGAGAAGTTTTATTACAAAATAATTCAAGTTTTAAGCTTACAAGTATAAGATATGACCTATGTATTCCTTTAGATTTGTTTATGTTAGCTTATGATTTTAAGTTTTCCTTTTCCATTTTGGAGTTAAGGTATGGTTGTTCGAAATAAATTTTGTATGGAACTCATTTTTTATGTAACTCTGTATCATTTTGCATTGTTATGGAATTTTTTTCCTTTGTTTTTGTGTTATTATTATTTAAGTGCTACTTAATTGATAAAACTTCTATTAATACATGATGAGTTTGATAATACTTGAATAGTTTATGCAATATGCTTTTATTTAAATAGATGTAAATTAAACAAAGATTACTAAAAGATTATTACTTTGAATGAAAGAATTTGATTGTGTTACTTTATCGTCTATCTAACATAGTGTTGCGAACACATGCATATATTGTTCATTTTCACTACTTTTATTTAATTTTTTATTTTTCTAAATTTTATACAATATGGGATTTAACAATTTAATTTTCAAATAAAACTAAGAGTTACCATTACATTTATGCAAACACTAAGCCAAATAATTTTCTTCAACATAAGCATTCTATATTAACGGTAGCTTTCCGTAGTGTTAAATTTCAAATGGTTGGTATGATGACAATTTTGCTTTTGGACATTTTGGTTGTTTCTTTATGAATTCCTTCGGCCCTTAATTGTTACTATTAAAAACTATTCCTCAAATTAAAATCATGTAAAAAATATTATGAGAATGGAGTAATTAAATGTCACGACTCAGACCATCGTGATTGGCACCCACACTAACCCTCCAGTGGGAGAACCATCACTACAACCCAAACTAACAAATTTTATGAAAACTAAGGCATTTAAAGTTACGGAAGCAGGTTTAAATGACAATAAAATGGAGTTCCCATAAATTCCAAAGTTTTAACAAACAACTAGTCAAACTAATGCGGAAGAACAACCCCTAGAACCTGAAAGTCACTGTACTAAAACTCTACTAACGGCAAGTCTAAGAACAAGGGGTACAACCCCAAAACTAAACAACACCTTAACAATAGTCTGAGTTCGAAAAGAGTGGACTTAAGCAAGAAAGATCCATGGCAGCCTGAAAGAACTGAATCACCCTTGAATCTGGTCACGCTCAATAGTCACCTAACCGAGGTCTATCTAAAGCCGCTCGAAGATGCCCTGTACTCAACAAAGAACAAGAAAGTGCAGTATCAGTACACAACCACCGTGTACTGGTAGGATCAAGTGTCTATCCCAAAAGGTGAAACATATAAAAGTAACCACAACATTCTAAACAGGCATATACCAAACATATACAATATTAGTCATCTCTTTAGGATCAATGTAGAATCTTGCATTCTCAATAACACACTTTGGTAATCAATTTAGAGCAACATACAGTCTTCCAATATCAATAATCATTAGATATGAACGTAATCATCACAAGTAGATACACAACACAATTAAATGGTCCTCTCACGGAACCCAATTCAATGGTCCTGTCATGGAACCTACACCCAAACTGTTAGCGTACTGGTACGTGGTAGCCGATCCACAATTTATGCCGGAACGTGGCAATCGATCAAATGTTTATGTCGGAACGTGGCAATCGATCAAATGTTTATGCCGGAACGTGGTAATCGATCCCATGTTTATGTCGAAACGTGGCAACCAATCTAAGTTAGTGTGTTGGAACATAACACTCGATCCATTCAATAAACCACAATCACAATCACAATGTATATTCTCACAATCATACAACAAGAGGTGATTCATGACATACAATTATTCAATTATCCTCATTTACGATTAGGATGATAATAAGGCAACATTCGCATACATACATGCATTATAATGAGCAATTACAAACATATATCCCACAAACATGAAATCACAACCATCACCTACCTCGAATCCAAGCTTGAATCCCTAAGGCACTTGAATCATCCCGTTCCGGATTATTTCCGCTTGTTCTAGGTCTACAAACAACAATTTATACGCAAGGATCAACAATCAAGACCTAATTACCTAGATCATAATCAGTAGTATCAACCCTAGGTCAGACCCTTGATCCCCATACCCAGATTAGGGATTTTTCCCACCATCCAAACAGTTCCAAAACCCTTCCCCAACAATAATCACCTAAGAAACTAAGTTCTACATATCAAAAAATGGATTCGGGGATTGAAAACCTTACTTTTTCCCTAAAGAGTGATGGAAAACTATCAAGAAAACCCCTGGGGTCGATCCTTAGCTCTGAAAGTTGAAAAGTGCAGAATAAAACCTTTTTGGGGTTTTATTTTCGACTTAAGCCATGTCAGTCCCACTACAGCGAGACCCATTCAGCTACAGCAGAAGCCATCCCACTACGGCGGCATACACGGAGACAGAATGCTGGAATTTGAATTCCAAGCCCCCATTTCACAACACACCTTCAACCCTTGACATTCGGGAACCACCCGTTCACGCTAAGATCATTTTTGGGAGTACTACTCCCCGAATTCAATTTCGTAAAGTCGTACGGGTTCCTTAACATCTTAGATATATATTCATGTAATCAATATTATAATTAAATCACCTAGTTGTTACCAGATTTTCGTAGACTTTACTGACTCCGATTTTGTCTAATCTGGACTAGGTTTGGAAATTCAAGTTACTACCAAAAGTTTTCTAACCCCAATTCTTTCTCTATTGGCTTTTCCCTAACGACGGAAACCAGGTCATTACAGTAGATACCAATTTACCTATCACTCGTCCCCGAGTGATCAACTAGGGAATACTGGCTAAAGTAAGGGTAGAGTAGTACTTGGATCACTGAATAACAGGGGATACTTGTCTCGCATGTCCTTAGCTCCCGGACATCGCAATCAAGAATTTCAACCAGTTCTTCTTTATACAGAAGGTCTTGTCTAACACAACTGAGTCTCACTTATGATATAGTCTACTTCCCCAAACCAACCAATTGAATACCTACATATCCTCCCATCCAATGCCTCCATGAAGTCATCACAATACTCGAGTGATAATTATTGTTGTATGTACACTTAACTAACTACAAAGATATTCCCTATAACCACCGAAGTTGATCATTCACATGTCTGCAACATGTTATCAAGGACTTTTACACAACACCAGGACGAATCCTTTCTCACATAACCATGATAAAATCTTAAATCAAAACTTTCCACAATTAGAGGTGAACCTGAATCAACCAACACACACTCATAATACCCAAACAATAATAGTTCTTATCAACATCTCCATCTCACAACCCAAATTCCCATGAGCTTAAGTTAAAAAGTTTAGTCTTTAGAAATCAGATACTTAGAATGGGATATGTCCAAGCATACAAACCCTCTAACAACACTATCAAAATGCTAGATTTAGTAATTATAGATTACCTCTTAAGAATAGTAGAATTGGATTCAATGATCCCCACATTCAACCACACATAATTGATACATGACCTCGACGACGAGATGAAATATTAGATTGTCGAACAACTATAAATACGCATGGTGGCTCTTCTATGAATTCTCATAAGCAAGGTGGTACATGTAGAACCACTAAAATACTTTAACAACTCCAAGACCACCAATTATGTCATTGGAAATAACCAAATCTTCCCAATCTTCCCACTCAACCAAGAGAACATCGCAGGATTTGGTACCCTGATCCACCACTAAGGATCCACCCATAAAAGTGAAAACACACGAGAGCATAACTAGTGAATCATACTCATAATACTAACAACCATCATAGCACTCAGACCATTTACCTTATTATAAGCCAACACTTTTTAAATGAAATATTTCTTAGGTACTTAACAATCAATGTTAATCAACTTTACTACTCAACCCAGGTATGAGTCCTTTCAAAGGCTCAATACCTAATACAATTGATCATTTCTCACCTTACAAATTCATTCATTGACAAAATATTTCACAATGAATGTAGAGTTACCATGAAATATCTAAATTGTAAATTCAACCATATAACACAATCCTTTTATCTATCAATATTAACTTATACCTTGAAGAATTTATGAATTCATGGATCTTTGTTTATCATTGATCACATCTTCATCGATCTTACAATATCTTTCTCTAACAATTCAATCATACTCATTACTAAACTCAAAACAAAACAAAGCACTTATCATCATGCTCAAACTAATGTATGCACAATCTTTTCTCAAGTCTTTTTCAATAGTTTCTAACCTATCTGATGGACCCATGACACTATTACCATAGCCATAGAAAAACAAATGAAATCACGCATCTCTGAACCCAATTATCTACCCTTTTAAAGATACCTCTTTAGCCTTAAGAATTCGATATAATATTCTTGCTCTCGGCTCTCTCTAAAGGTAGTACTACATCCCATTATTTTTCTTCATTATGACTCTAGCTCTTTTTAAATTCTATTCGAGTGGTGTCCCACCATCTCTCAAAACCTTCCATGCAACCACGTTACTCTCCAAATATTAGGAAGCCGCAACCTTAGATACTCACAAGTCATAATTACTACACCAAATTCGCTTAACCACTGTCTTATTGTGTAGTTGCATCCCATCCCAAACTCTTATTAACATTATGCTTAGTAATCCCTAACGATCACCACGAAGTCAACCTTTTCATCAAAACGACACCTCAAACTCAGGTATACTCATCAAATTCAAACGACTAACCCAATTTTTATACGCACCTTCTTACTAAAATCTTCAATTTCCTTCGCTCAAGTATACTCAATGGAGCTTTGTTTATCTATAAGCTTGTCATTCTGGTATCAATCCACTCCTTTATGGCTTAAGATAAAATCACTGGTCCTCATACTACCATCCTTCTTCTTAACAAACAAGACAGGAATACCCCATGGGGAAGCACTAAGACGGATGAAACCTTTATCATGAAGCTCTTGGTTTTTGAGACTTACGCACTCTTAATTCCGTTGGAGCCATACGATAAGGAGGGATGGAAACAGCTCCGTAAACTCAAACACCACAGGAACAAACTCAATAGAGGGAGACTCAACCTCAACATCCCAAACATGAGCCAAATATGCCAAACAACCCTGCCCTACCAGTTTCCTAGCCCGAATGGAGGATATGATCTTAGCTACCTTAGGCTTGTACACCCCTTCCCACTCTAATATTTCCCTACCATGGATCTCTAGAGTTACCGACTTAGTATTACAATTAAGTGATATGCTCAAATAACACCTCCCTAAAGAAGTATAAGCGATCGTTATCAAGTAAAGAACCCAACTTGTAGGTTAGGGTTGATCCCGTGAGGAATATGGTTTAGACTTAACTATAACTTGCAATTATATTTATTTAGTCAACATATTTTCGAGACAAGTAAGTAAGGGGGGGTGGTTTGTGTAACAAATAACTAATTGTTGTTTATAGAGCAATTGAGCAAGATTCGAACTTTAGTTGTTATCAATGAGAGAAAGTAACTAGGGTGTATGTGTTCCCCATAAGCTCATAACGCAGTAATCCTAGTAATAGCAATCCTTTCCTAGTGTATTACATGCAAAGTGGAAAGTTATGTATCTCTAAATCCTTGGTCCGAAAAATAGAGAGTTTCACCCCACACCTTGGTCCAGCTACATGTGTATAATTTACTAACACTTACCTTTACCTCATATTAGACATCACATCAATGTATGACTTAGTTTTCACCCTCGCACCAACTGGCATTAGACTATTAGATAGTATCACAAATCTATGTTGATAATTCTTTTCTTATTAACTACCTCCTTGGTCCGGCAAGTAGAAACAAGGCAAGTTCTAACGTTTGCAACCGTTAAAAAGACTTCTAGACAAAAGAATTATAAATGTATTCAACAACACTCTTCAAGAATTACTTAGTTCTTATTCATACTTTGTTAATCGCTCATGGTTTCCACAACCCTTGTTGTGGATTTAGTTACCCATACTAGCAAAAACACAATTCATATTGTTAGAAGAAGAATTCATGAACCTACTTAATGAATAGAAGAAACTTGTAATCTCCAATTGAAATTCAAAGCAAGAATCTTTATACACCGAAAGTAGGAAATCAAATTTCTAATGTTTGCAAGTTAATTCCCAAGAACACACTAAGAACTAGAGTTAAACAATAGTGGCTAACCCACAAAAATGAGGTTTACATATATAGAAAACATAGTCCTAAACAACAAGGAAACAAAATAAGGAAATAAAGTTTATGGACGCAGTTTCGATCTACGACACTGACCTACGGATCGTGGACTGACCTACATTCCGTAGGTTCCTACCGTGGTTTGGGACTTAGGCATTTTTCCAAAACTCAAAATCTTCAACTGTCAGTAATGGTTGACAGATCAGCAGGACGGACCGTCACTCGATCCACAATCTGTGGATCCTCCTCCGTAGCTCCATACTTTAACTTTCAAAATCAGGTACTAGAACCCCCTTCTCTGAATCATTTGACGGATCTACAGGAAACTTTTGACACACAACATACACTTTTTTCACAATCACAAAGGTACCAACTTTCCAACAATGTAACTGATGCCCTCACTTCAAACGAAATCCTTTTTCACACAATGAATATGATTTTGAGTACAAGGATTCATGCAACACTCACGCTCAACAGTAACTTCAAGTACAGTTAGTGCTCAATACCATAGGCTTGCCCTTATTTTCACTGCTTAGACTCTCCAAACCAGTTGCTAGGATCACTATAGGACTTTCTTAGCTTGTAACGTAGACTCAGGGTCAGGTGTGGTACATTTGGGTACTTTTTAGTGACTTTCTGCCCTCCTTGATATTACATTGGCTTTTTACCTCTTCCTTGACCAACTTTTGGCAACTTTTCATCCCTTTTTATTTCCTTTCTCTTTTCAACCAAGGATGCAACTTTTGACTTTGTAACACTTGTTTATCTTTTCTTTTGTCACTTTTTTCTTTTTCTTTCACTTTATTTTTCTTTATTTCTTTTCACACCTCCACTTATCACATTCTTTTGCCTTTTTCGCACAAAATCACATCCTCTTTCTTTCTTTTTCTCTTTTCAACACTACACTCTTTTCATACCCATTTTTCCATTTGGTTTCCTCTATCATAGCCACCCTCAACTTATGAATTTTTCATTAGTTGACATGCACAATGTCCGATGTCGGACCAGGGCTAAGATCACGGTCACTTTTGACTTAGCCACCCTTAAATTAGGCTTTTGGCCTAAGTCAAGGAGCATATGTCAAAGGAGGACCAGGGCTAAGACAAAATTTAAAGGAAGGTGAATTAGGTGAATCAAAAGAAATGGTCAATTTTAGGCTCAAATATTTGGATTAAAAGGGCACAATGTTACCATTTGGTTGGATCATTTTAGGCTTAAGTGGACTAATTTGAACAATGGTCTATGATCACTTCCCAAGTTCTAGCATAGATTATCCTGGCAGGACCAACGAGGAAAGTTTTAGATTGGCACAAAACTGTCTAAACATTCAACTATCCTCACACACTATTGGCACCTTGTTTCATTATCAGATTATGAGATTACCCAATTCAAGTTTTTAGCTTAAGTCATGGGGTCAAATCAGTTCTTATCATGTCACATTCAGAGCCAACACATTCAACTCATTCTAGCCTACAGATTTTAGCACATATTACATTTTTTTGGATGGGTATCATTTTTCTATGCCATCATGCTTTATTTTCTTTTTCAATCTTCTACACACATAATCCTAACACATGCCGGTTCAATAGAAATTAAAATAGTCTCTTGAGGCAAAAGAACACAGGCAAGAAAACCTCAAGAGAGGACTATGAGTTGGGTTTACTCAAACTCCTCCCTATCACTCATAATCCATTTACCCCACCCCCAACAAAATAAAGTGTTATTGTCCTCAAAGCACACAAAAATAAGCAATAAAGAGTAGGGTGAAGGTGAAGCAAACTTCTGGCTCAAATGCACCGAAGAACTCAACAAGTGGGTTGGTCCGATTTCCCCAAGCCTGCTAGATCAACATGGGGAACACCCTTAGTAGCTCTCCTATCTATTATCGCAGCATCATCAGTAGTGCTCACAACATATCTCACAACATCAATAGCATTAATAGAGGGCACAGAACTTGAGGCCCCAATAGCACCCTCACGCACCCTCTGATGGCGCAACTCCTCATCCACAATAGAAGCTCTCCTAGCCTACGTAGTCTGTTGGTGCTCCCTCTTCTTTTCCCTCACATCCTCAGTGGCATCAGAAGTGTAGCTATAATGGTGCCTCTTCCCTCGAGCATGAGTGGACTCAGACTGTGGTGTGTCCTCTCTATAAAGTGCATCTAACATAATATCATCTATCGGTGCAGTAGGTGTGGGCTCTAGCACATCCATGGGTGGAGCTAGGATGGCGTCAAGATCGGCCCGAAGACTATCCAACTCAATCCGAAAAGAGGAGATATTTGTGGTAGGGGATTGTCGCTCGAGGACTCTCAACTCGAAGGCATCCAGGCACTTATTAACGGTCTGGACCTTGAGGTCCATCATATTCCCCATCCTGGCCTCAAACATTGATATATACTGTTGCATCCAAGGCTTCATATGTTGAAGCAATGTGGCCATTTGTGCCTCCAATTTTTGAATATAGGTAAGGGGCATAACAGCGGATCCTGACAAAGGGTAGCTCTGGATGAGCTATGAGCTCGATTGGCATCCTAAGATGAGGAGGCCAGGGCATCATCAGTAGTGGCTGGCTGGGCGAGGTCTGCAACCTGTATCTGCTCTACATCAACTACCAAATCCACGCTTAATGGCGGCACCTCAACTTGTGGCTCTCATCGCAGCTCAACTATGTTGGCCTTATCCCTAACCAGGCCGACATCTATGATTTTGGCTCCTGCACCAGCTTGCCCACTCATGGATCTTCGCCATCAACATGCGGGCGAAGTCTATCTCAAACCCATCTACCAAAACAACAACCATCACAGCACGGTCCTATGTAAGTACATTTTCTGCCTATATAGGCGACACGCGATTACTCACTAATATCCATAAGAACTTGGCCACAAAATTCAGAGTGGCCTTCGTGATCCCTAATTTTGGGGTGCTGACCCCCTCGCTCGCACTCCGTCTCTAGCAATGTGACTCGCCAGCTAGTGTAACACTGTCTCCCTTTTCTCTGCATTCTGCTGGAACTCCCTGCTCTGCACGATCTCCCATATGTAGTCAAACTTGGCGGTGTTGAGTGCCAAGTGCAAGATGGACCATAGAGGAATCGGTGGATAGTGATCTCAGATATATCCACAAAAAACCCACGCACTAGTATAGTGATGAGTAGTGTCTAGGTTGTGGGCTTGGCCTGTTTGTGAATAGAGCCTCGGCGGGTGGCTGCGTAGGAAGCATAAAACTCCCTCACGATCTCCTCTCTATATGTCCTTGGGTTTCGGACTATCCACTCACACTTATGTTTCTGGAAGAGCCGGTAGATTTATGGCATGGTATGCAGGCTGCCTGTGAATACCTTGCGCTCCTCTGTAACCATTCAGGCCATTCTCCCTTTGTCAGTAAGCATTTGGGCATCCCTGTAAATCTGCCATTAGCCCTCAACGCACCATCTATTAGGCTCCTTAGCAACTGGAGCAGTTTCAGTGTTAGGTGGTATGGGAATGTACCCCGCACTAGTAGCCTCATCAGATGAGGCGGTCCTCCCATGTAAACTAGAGCCAGATGCGGAGCCGAAATTAGAACCGGAGCTAGTAGAGGACTCAGATACGAAAGCATAACTAGCCAGTGAACCGATTGATGTATCCTCCTCATCATACTGGGAGACAATGACCACGTCGGTAATCACGTGCCGCGTTTGATTTTAGGTAGTACGAGGTGCAGTTGGGGATGTCCTCGTAGTAGGTGGGACATAGGCAGGATCCTTCTCCACATCAGTATCTTCATCTATGAGCTACAAAGTTGGTGCAACCGACTTTGACTTGCCTTTTGCGGTGTAGACCGGAGCTTTCTTGGGAGCCATGGTACCTGTGGAGGCGTAGTTAGTAGCAAAATAGACCAATGACACACTCGAAAAAAGTTTAGACCAAAGAACGAACAAAAACAAAAACTGAAAAAAAATTCAGACAATAGCTTTGCTAGCCACCTATGGTCCGTAGGATGAGCTATGGTCTGTGGGTCCCCTCCGTAGGTCAGAGGTCCTAAAAAGTTGGGCTTTGATGGGAACCACGAATGCATAAAACGTTTTGTAGATTGACCTACAGACCATAGTCCACCTTCGTGGCTCCATGCTTAGTGGATTTCATGTATATGCAGATCTACGGGCCTTATCTATGGTCTGTAGATTGACATACGGTTCGTGGATGGGGTCTCGTAGGTCAGATCTGTGCCAGGTTTTGGACAGTTTCACAATTAAAAAAAACAAGGTCATTTATCAATTCATTCATGCATTTCAACATAAAACAAAATAGTTCATCATTCTTAGGGTTTTGATTATACGCATTTTTAACTCATTCTTTATCCGACACATGAAACCCTAAATCAGAATAAACACTTTAGACCATTTAACATGCTTTGTGTAACCTATAAAATTGACATACATTCACATTCTATCGTCCCAAGGGTGATTCCAACATACAATTCATAAAAAGTACACAATATATCACACCCAAGGTCAAGATCCACTTCATGACTTTCAAAAACAACAATGAATTGTAATTCAGAGTTAAAGGGAAGTCGGTTACCTTTGAAGCAAAGGAAGTGGGTGATTGTGTGATGCTTTTAGACTCCAACAACTTCTTACTAGCCTTTACCAAACTCGGACACTGGAAACTCTAGAAAATGGGGAATGAGGGAATTTGGGAGAGAGGAAAGTGATTTGGGATTTGTGGGATTTAGGAGTAATATGGTGGGATTTTAGAAGAAAAGGGGTTGAATAATGGTTGGGAGGGAGTTTGGGTAATGGGGGGTGTATTTAAAACTAAAGGGTTTTATTTAAATAGATGTCCAAGTCGGGTCAAGTGAATCTAGGGTTTGGACCCACGAGAACCCATCTACGATTCATGGATCGACCTACGGTCCGTAGATCGGGTCCGTAGGTTCTTGACACTTAGAATAATTAAGAGATCTTACTTGGGATCTACGGACACCATTCAGGGTCCGTGGATGGACCCACGAACCATAGATGGGGTCCGTAGACCTCTGCACAACCCTTTTTCTATAGATTTTGCCTTTCGCTCCTACACATGTAGCAACCATTAGGCCTTTCTTTTAACATTTTCTGGACACTTTTTAGGCACGGACCCTATGCTATATCTAGACAACACTAAAACAAAAATAAAATACCAATCTAAAAATTCGAGAAAGTCAACTAAACAAAGAAAACTAGTAAATCCCAAAGAAAAACGTATTGTTGGCTAGATTGCACATCTTGTGTTGCCCCCCAAGCAGCGCTTGATTTAACATCACGACACCACGCAAGCCTCTTGATTACTCAGACTTCATCAAGATAGTAAGCCTCAACCAGCACTTGCACATTCTTGTTTTTACCCATGTAGACCTTGATCCTTTGCTCGTTTACCTTGAACCTTGTTCCCTCATTGTTCTCGAGCTCGACTGCTCCATGTGGGAACACTTGAGTGACTATGAATGGCCTGGTCCATTTGGACTTGAGCTTGCTAGGAAAGAAGTGCAACATAGAATTGAATAGAAGCACCAGATCACCCATAACAAATTCACGTTTTTCAATCTTTTGATCATGATAATTCTTCATCTTCTCTCTGTACAAAGTTGAACTTTCATAAGCTCTTAGGCGAAACTCATCAAGGTCATTCAAGTGACTTACTCTTTGATTAGATGTGGCGACCCAATCCAAATTCAACTGCTTCAGTGTCCACATGGCCTTATGCTCTAGCTCTACTGGCAAATGACAAGACTTCCCATATACAAGTTTGTAGGGAGACATACCTATAGGAGTCTTGAATGCGGTGCGATAGGCCCATAGAACATCATCAAACCTCCTTGACCAATCAGTTCTATTTGCATTCACAATCTTAGCAAGAATTTGCTTTATTTCTCTGTTGGACACTTCAACTTGCCCACTTGATTGAGGATGGTAAGGAGTGGTAACATTGTGGCGGACGCCATATTTCTCAAGTAGCGCCTTGAACAATTTATTACAAAAGTGGGAACCTCCATCACTGATAATCGCCCTAGGCGTGCCAAATATGGGAAGGTATTCTTTTTTAGGAATACGGTGACACTTTTACCTTCATTGTTGGAAAGAGCAATTGCTTCCACCCACTTCGACACATAATCAACCAAGAATATACTTCATCCCATGTAAACTCACAAATGGACCCATAAAATCAATGCCCCAAACATCAAACAACTCAATTACCAAGATCAGATTCATAGGTAGCTCTTGCCTCTTTGAAATTCCTCCTTCTCTTTGGCAACAATCACAAGACTTGGCGAAATCATAAGCATCTTGGTGGATGGTAGGCCAATAATACCCATACTGCAAAATCTTATGCACGATCCGAATACCACTAAGGTGCCCACCAACAAGCGATGAATTACACACCTCTAGTATACTTAACATTTCAATATCGGGCACACAATAACAAATAATCCCATTAGCACAAATGCAGAACAAATAAGGTTCATCCCAAAAGAACTTTTGCACATCATGCCTAAACTTCTTACTTTGGTGAAAAGACAAATCCGATGGAATCAGTTCACTTGCCAAGTAGTTAGCAAAGTCTGTGAACCAAGAAATTAGATCATGAGAAGTAGCCATTACCTGTTCGTCTGGAAAAGAATCATCAATTTTAGCCCCATCTCCTAGCTTGAGCATAGTCTCTTCCTCTAATTTAGACAAGTGATCGGCAACCTAATTTCCCGTCCCCTTTCTATCTTTCACCTCAAAATCAAACTCTTGCAGCAACAATACCCACCTAATCAACCTCGGTTTTGCATCCTTCTTAGCCATCAAATACCTCAATGCAAAATGGTCAGCATGCACTATGACCTTAGTACCAATCAAGTAGGATCAAAATTTCTCAAATGCGAAAACCACCGCAAAGAGTTCATATTCAGTCACTGTATAGTTCTTTTGAGCCACATTTAAAGCTTTTCTTGCATAGTAACTAGGATGAAGAATCTTCTCTCGCCTCTGTCCCAATACCACACCAAGCATTACTCCACTCCCATCACACATTATTTCAAACGGTTGCCCCCAATCCAGTGAAATAATGATAGGTGTGGAAACTAACTTTTCCTTCAACTCTCCAAATGCTCTCACAAAAGCATTATCAAACTCAAACTTACACTTCTTTTCGAGCAATTTGCACAATGGGTGTGCAATGTTGGAGTAATCCTTAATGAACCTCCTATAGAACCCTGCATGCCCAAGAAAACTTCTAACACCTTTAACAGAGATAGGTGGTGGAAGCTTTTCTATTACCTCTACTTTCGCTTTATCAACTTCAATACCCTTCTCAGAAATTCAATGACCCAGAACTATCCCCACTTTCACCATGAAGTGACTTTTTTCCCAATTTAGCACAAGATTACACTCTTCATATTGTTTAAGTACTTCGGCCAAATTGTCTAAACAACGATCAAAAGAGTCATCTACCATAGAGAAATCATCCATAAATACCTCAATAGTGTCCTCCACCATATCAGAAAATGTCGACATCATACAACGCTGGAAAGTTGTTGGAGCATTACACGACACAAATAGCATCCGTTTGAAGGCGAAAGTCCCATAAGGGCAAGTGAAGGTGGTCTTCTATTGGTCTTTCGGAGCTATGGAAATCTGATTATAGCTTGAACAATCATCAAGAAAAAAATACCAACCCTTACCAGAAAGTCGGTCCAATATCTGATCCATGACGGCATAGGGAAGTGGTCCTTTTCTGTCCAAGCATTTAATTTCTGGTAGTCCATGCATACTCTCCATCCAGTCATGGGCCACATCGGAACAAGCTCACTTTTCGCATTTAGAACCACAGTCATCCCACCTTTCTTGGGCACACACTAAACAGGACAAACCCAACTACTATCTGCAATAGGATAAATAACTCCAGCATCTAACCACTTGATGATTTCCTTTTTCATTAGCTCTTGCATAGGCAAATTTATTCTTCTCTAGTGCTCGATACTAGGCTTGTGATTCGACATGAGCTGGATTTTATGAGAACAAATGCAGGAGGGATCCTAATAATGTTTGCAATAGTCCACCCAATATCCTACTTGAACCACTTTAAAACGAAAACCAATGCCTCAACTTGTGCCACATTCAAATATGTCGCAATAATGACTGGAAAAGTACCATCTCTCCCCAATAATACATATCTTAAATGTGATGGTAGAGCCTTAAGCTCCAATTTTGAAGCCTCTTCAACAGACGGTCTTGCTGGTGGAGAGTCACGATTCTTCTTGTCTAACTCCAATCTCTTTGGTTTTGAATAGAATTCGAACCTATCAAGTGCAACGACCAATGGATCATAGTCTTCAATACCATCACCCTAAAAATTCATCATTACCGCTGCTAGTGCATCAACACCCAACCTCTCTTCAATAGACACCTCAAAACCTCACTCCATAATATGATTCACTACAGACACTGATTTGAGATCTCTTTCCTATTTCATGGACCTATAGACATTAAAATTAAATTCTCTATTGTTCAATCAGAACTTCAGCTACCCCTTCTCCATATCAACCAAGGCGCGTCAAGTAGCAAGGAGTGGTCTCCCAAGAATGACGGGAGCCTCACAATCAAGTATCACAAAATCCACCGAAAAGATAAAAAAAACTCCACTTTCACAAGTACATCTTGGAGCACACCAATGGGCCTCTTCACAGTACTATTGGCCATGAGTAATTGCATCGCAGTCAGTTTTGGAGCCCCTAAACCCAACCTCTTGTAAATAGACAATAGCATCAGATTAATACTAGCACCCAAATCACACAACGCCTTAGCAAAGTGCAACAACCCAATGGTACATGGAATAGTGAAGGATCCAGGATCCTCCTTCTTCTGCACAAGTGACCTTGTAGGAATAGCACTACAATATTGCAACCTATCATCATCTTCAAAACTCACGGACCTCTTTTTAGTCACCAAATCTTTCATGAACTTCACATACCCAGGCATTTCCTCCAAAGCTTCTATCAACAGAACATTGATGGAAAGTTGTTTCAACATAGTAATAAACCTGCGGTATTTCCCTTCTTCATTATTCTTCACCAACCTCTGTGGGAATTGAGGTGGAGGCCTAGGCATGGAGACCATTTTTTGGGTTATCATTGCTTCCTTTTCTGTAGCATTCTTGGGCTCTCCAGTAACCTCAATCTCGTCATCATCTTTACTAACCTCAGACACCATAGGTGGATCAATGGTTTGCTTACCCCCTCGAGTAGAGACTATCATACAATGCCTATCATTTTTGGATTTTGGATGGTGTTGCTTAAAAGTGTGCCAGGCTGAAGTGGATTGACTGTAGTGGACAACTAATTCATCTGCTTCTCAAGTTTCTTAATTGACACTACATGGACATCAACTTTTTGACCAATTCCAGACAAGTCGTTTCGCATTTCTATCACATTCTCATCAGTCAAATCAAACCTCTTTATCATTTTCTACATCATATCCTCAATTCATGACATACTACCCAGGTTTCGTATTGCCAGATTCCCAATTCTGTGGAGGGACATAAGGCCTAGCTCTATCATTCTTGTTGCCATAGTTGTTTCGGTTGTAGTTGTTGTCGCGATTATAGTTCCCATCCTTGACATAATGACTCTCTTGGTTGTAGTAGCCATAATTCCAACTTTGGTTTCCTTGACCTTGGCACTAATTATCTGAATTAGAACCTTGGGCGTTGTCTCGGAAAGCCCCCGTCTGATCATTCACTACATAAGTTCCTCTTCATAGTAGCATTCCTCAACCGGTGGTGGATTCCTAGTCAAATAATTTAGAGCATTTACCTTTTCAGTACCTCCGCTTACATGCTTCAATACCAACTCTAGTTCGGTCCTCATCTGATCTATCTATTCACAAATGTCGTCGGCAGATTAGTGAGGTGTAGCTTGAACTGCAAACGTGCTTCTCCCAGTATCTGACTTTCTAGTGCTCCAAGATTTGTTATTCCGAGAGATTTTCTCCAATTTCTTAGCGATCTACTCAGAAGTACACTCACCATATGAACCCTAGAGATAGTATCAAACACAACCTTGCCATTGTCATCCTGATCTTTGTAGAAGTATTCCTTCAGCGACTCATCATCAATACGGTGATTCGGAAAACCTCTTATTAATGTAGTGAACCTATCCCACAAACTAATCACAGGCTCTCCAGGTAGTGCCACGAAGTTGTTGAATTTATCTTTGTAGTTCAGCTTCTCTGACACTGGAAAGTACTTTGCCAAGAACACCTTCTGCAATTGATCCCATGTGTAAATCGAGTTATATGGGAACACAAAAAACCACACAACAGCATCACTGGTCAATGATAGAGGGAATACTCTCAACCCAATGACATTCATGTCCAATTTTGGTCGACCCACGCAACTCTTGCAAACACTCCTCAACTTGGCCATGTGTCCATGTGGATCCTCTGATACCAAACTAGAGAATAAACCCCTCATTTTAAGCATCTATATCAGACTTCTAGTAACCACGAATGTATGCCCCGGAGCTAGAGAAGGTAGAACAATAGGCCCTTTAAATTCATCAGTATTGAAGTCGGACCTATAATTATCACGCAACCTTAGTTATGGTAGTGGATTCTGCACCCTCAATGCATCTCTAAGCAGATTTTCACCTTGAACCTGGACATTCTCATTAACAACCCTTGGATACTGCAACTCAACTCCATCACCCAGATTTCATTCGATAGGATTGACTAGGACACCTTGATTATTCATCCTCTGCAAAGTTCTGTTCAATTCTGTATTGTAAGGAGTCAGTGGTTCACCTCGACTCCATGTACTTGGCATACACTAGAGTAGGAACCTGAGAGTAACAAAAACAAAAGAAAAAGTAAAATTAGGAAATAATTGACTAAAGTTCAATAATGTATTTAAACTTAATCTAAAAGCCTTATTCCCCAGCAGAGGCGCCAAAATTTGATATGCTCAAATTACACCTCCCTAAAGAAGTATAAGGGATCGTTATCAAGTAAAGAACCCAACTTGTAGGTTGGGGTTGATCCCACGAGGAATATGGTTTAGGCTTAACTTTAACTTACAATTATATTTGTTTAGTCAACATATTTCCGAGACAAGTAAGTAAAGGGAAAGGGGGTTGTGTAACAAATAACTAATTGATGTTTAGAGAGCAATTGAGCAAGATTCGAACTTTAGTTGTTTTCAATGAGAGAAAGTAACTAGGGTGTACGCGTTCCCCATAAGCTCATAATACAGTAATCCTAGTAATAGCAATCCTTTCCTAGAGTATTACATGCAAAGTGGCTAGTTATGTATCTCTACATCCTTGGTCCGGCAACTAGAGAATTTCACCCTACACCTTGGTTCTGCTACGTGTGTATAATTTACTAACCCTTTGTAACACCCCTAAATTATAACAGGAGTCGCATGTCGATTGACCGTTGCTTATTACTACAATATGTTTTACTCTTATGTTGGGAACTTGAAATTTGGTGATAATTGCTAACTTGTTTAGCATAAGTTATATCGTAATTTATGGGCTAGTTGTCCAAGTGATAAATATCACTTGTGTAACTATATATTTACACATATCTTTGAATTAATTTCGGTTCCTTCAAAGTTTAAGAGCCTTAGAACCTAAATTAACCTTTTGTTCATCAAAATCACAAGAGAAAAAAACTTGGTCTTTTGGCTGGAATTCGAGACACACACTGCTTTGTTGGTAAGTGCTGAAATTTGTTTCTGAGATGGGTAGTGTTTGGTAATTTGTGTATATCTCGTTATCTAGAGCTTAGTTTACTCTGAATAAATATGATTTGAAAAGCTAATTCATATATCTACAACTCTTATGCTTATTTGAAACTCTAATTTAGTTGATATGGATTCAGAATATGGGACACAACAGAGGATAAGTTTTGTCCAGATTTCGGATTTAGAAATCTTGTATGAACCACTGCTAGTGTATCGAAGATATCGATTTGTACAAAATGTATTTTTCGGTGATTCTTGCTGCGTTGCAACCTTAAGAGATGTATCTGCATCTTTCATACAGGTTATAAAGTCTAGTTTTGCCATTTTCCTGTTCAACTCTAAGTTACAACATGGGGTACTAGACTAGCCCAAATCACTGTTTTGGTTGTATCTGTGTAGGCTGAGCTTACTTGTGATGATAATCCTATTTTATTTTGACATTATTGAGATATTAGGAACTAAAGAAGTTATTTAATTGTATTTTTAAGGTTGCACATACTTGTGAACAAGTTAAGGACCTTGATATGTTGGTTGGTCTACGGTTTGAACTCGAGGAGTTGTGTTGGACTGTTGTTACGCTAAAGTATTGAGGTTTGTGTATAAACTTGTACTTACACTCTTTTAACTGCTGGTATACCTGAAATTTAATCTTGGTACCTTGGTTACCTCTTGTCACTTTGCATTGTCGTGTTGGTATAACGCTTGTGCAACTCGCCCACTTGTACGGATTGTTTGATCACTTGGCACTCTTGTTGGAGCCCTGTCCTTCTTGTGGCTATGACTTTGTCACTATTGGTAGGCCTCTTGATACAGATCACTTCCCACCTTGACTCTAGATTTTTAGTTCGTCTTAAGAATGGAAGTTGTCCATTTTAAGTACGAACTAGAAAGCCATTTTTAATATGGTTCTTGGTTCTCTTGATTATTAGGTTGTGACCCTTCTTGATACAAGGCTTCGGTCCTTCTTGATACAGGGTGTTGGCCCTTCTTGATACTTGCTTGTGTCTGGTGTGACAACATGATGTATATATTGGGCAAGCCTTGCTATTGAATCTCTTGGAAAATGGTGCTTTGAACATTATTGACATTTGGATCTTTAACTATCAAACTTGATACTCATTATATATTGTTACTTCATTTATTTATTATGTTTCGAGTATGCTGCTCATTGACTTGAGAAAGGTAGCTTAGTGAATTGTGAGGACTCCGAACCTATAGGTTTTACACCACTAAACTATATGCTTAGCGATAGTTGTTTCTATCGTAGGGGCTGATCAAGAGGAGGCATGAAGCTAGCTATTGGAGATGGAAATTTTGAGAACTTTAAAGAATATCACATTTGCTTATAGGCATCTATATTTTGTATAAATTTGGGACTTATACATGACCTATGTGTTGTATATTTGCATGAAATTTTGAGGACTTATCGGACCATGTCACAATGGTTTGTAATATAAGTATGGCTACTTGTTTGGTTCATTTGGGGTGAGTAAATTCAAGCCATGTAATATATTAATTTTACTACTTGTTTTGAATGGTTCTATGAAGCTTGAACCACTTGGTTGGATACTCGGAAATTGATAATAGTTGTTGTATATCATGTTACTAGTGTGAGGACAATGCATGCGTAAAAACCTCGTAAGTTATTGGTTTATGTACCTCAGAAGGGTCGTTACACCCTTACCTTTACCTCATATTAGACATCACATCAATGTATGGCTTAGTTTTCACCCTCACACCAATAGACATTAGACTATTAGATAGTATCACACTAAATCTATGTTGATAATTCTTTTTCTTATTAACTACCTCCTTGGTCCGACAAGTACAACAAGGCAAGTTCTAACGTTTGCCAGAGTTAAAAAGACTTCTGGACGAAAGAATTATCAATGCATGCAACAACACTATTCAAGAATTACTTAGTTACTATTCATACTTTATTAATCGCTCATGGTTCCCACAACCCTAGTTGTGGATTTAGTTACCCAAACTAGCAAGAACACAATTCATACTGTTAGAAGAAGAATTCATCAACTTACTTAATGAATAGAAGAAACTCATAATCTCCAATTGAAATTCAAAGCAAGAATCTTTATAAACCGAAATTAGGAAATCAAATTGCTAATGTTTGCAAGTTAATTCCCAAGAACACACCAAGAACTAGAGTTAAACAATAGTGGCTAACCCCCAAAAAAGAGGTTTACATACCCTATTTATAGAGAACACAGTCCAAAACAAAAAGGAAACGAAATAAGGAAATAAAGTTTTTGGACGCGGTTTTGATCTACGACACTGACCTATAGACTGTGGACTGACCTATGGTCTATAGGTTCCTTTCGTGGTTTGGGACTTTGGCATTTTTCAAAAAATTAAAATCTTCAACTCTCAGTAATGATTGACGGATCAGCAGGTTGGATCATGACTCGATCCATGGTCCGTGGATCCTCCTCCGTAGCTCCATAGTTAAACTTTAAAAATCAGCTACTGGAACACCCTTCTCTAAATCCTTTGACGGACCTGCACGACGGCCCGTAGGTCGACCTATGGTCTATCGTTTGTAACCGTGGCTCCACACTTTGTCAAGAATTCCCTGATTTTCCTTCAAGTCATGCCTATCCATCTACGCCTACCACCTACGGACCGTGACTGGACCTACAGTCCATAGGTCACATCCGTGGATGCCCTTTTCTGAAACATTCTTCAGCTGTGTCTCTCAACTTCCACGTCCGAACTTATTTCCTGCAAAACAAGATAAAAACACATTAGTACCAATACAAAATGGCTCTAGACCCACACAACTCTTAAGTGAAATGTATTAAAAATACCGTAACCTCACGGTATATCATTAAGCCCGGCATAATAGGGGGACAACAAAGTTATGCCTAAGATTATATCAAGTCAGTCATATCCAGCCTAACCAAATCAACCTAAATCTGAAAATCCATAAGCACAACAGGATAACAAGTTACACATGGGTGACAATGACTAACACTTTAATTGACAAAGCAACATGGATAGGGGCAACAAGTATATCACAAACCACATCAAATCCCAATGCAATTGAACTGACACATACGAATAAGTAGAACCTGGATCAAACAAAACAATAGCCATCCGGGGTTAGATAGTAGTAGCACTTGTGACCACTGCATCACACCCTCAAACTCGGTCTTGCTCGAGAAAACATAAAACTGAGCCCTGTCATCTCGACGGGCGAACTCCTTGCCTGGATGGACTGCTCCTCTACCAGCATTACCATTTCCCCAGCCGTCACGGCCTTGCTGATTTCCTCCTCATATGCCCAGCTTCTCCACAGCTTTAACAGACTTTATAACTTATATTCGACTGTTGAACACTGAATTAGGTCGCGGGGATTAGTTCGGGTACGATTCAGAGCCTATAATTGTGACTATGGGAAAACAGGAGAGACAGGGTTGAGGTTCTGTCTCGCCTTGTCCATCACTGGCTGGAAACATTCCGTACTGGCGGTCTTGTTGTGGCAGGAAAAATCCTGCCCCAGCGGCCCTAACGGAAATAGAACCCCTACAAACAATTTCTGGGGTTCCTCTCTTTTCTAAAATTCCCCTAGATTTCCTGGCAATAACTAGCCATTTAACAAAATCCCTTTATCTAGGACAATCATTGTCTACCCCCTCCCCTCCCCCGCTCCCGGTCAACCCAACGAAGTACGCACTTTAGAATCCTTTTACATCGTTTCGAAAGTACCACACACATATCCACAGGATACACCCAGACTCTCACACGATTATTTCTCAAGTGCAAGACATGTCCAGATCTTTCTTACGAATCACCTCGTACAATATCTAGATCCTTGCATCGAACTTAGTCATGACCTTCTTTTCACAACGAGATTCACGATACTCAGCAGTTACAACTTGCATAGTTTCAATCAATTCAGCCAGCATATTGCACATGTCAAAATTCAGACCCACACTTATTGTGCACATGATCATATCATCTCATCCAAGAAAATACAACTTCCAAATTCACAGTTAATTCAAGCAATAAGGAAAATGCATTCACAGTTTTCAAGTTACAACTCATAGACAAGCCCGATTTCTTAATTAGTTTGTTCCATAGATGACCATTACCGGTCTCCTAGTACAAGAGCAAAATGTAAAATAATGCACGCTGCAATGCATCAAAAAATCATTTATCTAAGGCAGTGGATACTTATTCCGAATGGGGACCCTATTCAACTTTCGGTAGTCTATAACATCCTCGCTTGCTAGTGATGGTGTTACCACTTTTGTTGCTCTAGTTCGGACCATAGATTGAAGGAGGAAAGATACCAATTTGTATCACCCAGATACCAATTGGATTCAAGTCATAAGACAAAGGAGTAGAAAGAAGTGAGTTTTTCCTAAAGTCATATATCCTCTCAAAGAAAAGTACGGACGTCATCGTAACGTTTCGCAAGACTCTACTAGACTTATTTTGGTACAATGAGATCAACGAACCTTGGGCTCTGATACCAACTTTGTTACGACCCAGACCGTCGTGATTGGCACCCACACTAACCCTCCAATGAGAGAACCATTACTACAACCCAAAGTAAAAAAATTTATGAAAACTAAGGCATTTAAAGTTACGGAAGCGTGTTTAAATGACAATAAAAATGGAGTCCCCATAAACTCCAAAGTTTTAACAAACAACTAGCCAAACTAATGCGGAAGAACAACCCCTAGAACCTAAAAGTCATTGTATCAAAAATCTACTAACGACAAGTCCAAGAACAAGGGGTACAACCCCGAGACTAAACAACACTTTAACAATAGTATGAGTCCGAAAAGAGTGGACTTAAACAAAAAAGATCCATGGCAGCCTGAAAGGACTGGCTCACTCGTGAATTCGATCACGCTTAATAGTCACCTAGCTGAGGTCTATCAATAGCCGCCTGAAGATGCCCTGTACTCAAAAAAGAACAAGTAAGTGCAGTGTCAGTACACAACCCCCGTGTACTAGTAGGATCACGCGGCTATCCCAAAAGGTGAAACATATGTAAGTAACTACAACATTTTAAACATACATATACCGAGCATATACAATATTAGTCATATCTTTAGGATCAATGTAGCATCCGACGTTCTCAATAATACACATTGGTTATCAATTTAGAGCAACATACAGTCTTCCAATATCAATTATCATTAGATATGAACGTAATCATCACAAGTAGATATACAACACAATTCAATGGTCCTCTCACAGAACCCAATTCAATGGTCCTCTTAGGGAACCCACACCCAAACTGTTAGCGTACCGGTACGTGGTACCCGATCCAACGTTTATGCCGGAACACGGCAATCGATCCAATGTTTATGCTGGAACGTGGCAACCGGTCCCATGTTTATACCGAAACGTGACAATCGATCCAAGTTAGTGTGTCGAAACGTAACACCCAATCCATTTAACGAATTACAATCACAATCACAATGTATATTCTTACAATCATACAACAAGAAGTGATTCATGGCATACAATTATTCAATTAGCCTCATTTACGATTAGGGTGATCAATAATGTAACATTCTCATACATACATGCATTATAATGTGAAATTACAAACATATATCACACCAACATGAAATCACAACCATCACCTACCTCGAATCCAAGCTTGAATCCCCTAAGGAACTTGAATCTTCCCTTTCCGGATTCTTTCCGCTTGTTCTAGGTCTACAAATAACAATTTATATGCAAGGATCAATAATTAAGACCCAATTACCTGGATAATAATCAATAGTATCAACCCTAGGTCAGAACCTTGATCCTTATACCAAGATTAGGGCTTTTTCCCACTATCCAAATAGTTCCAAAACCCTTCCCCAACAATAATCACCCAAGAAACTAAGTTCTACGGATTGAAAAACGGATTCGGGGGGTGAAAACATCACCTTTAGCCTCAAGAATGGTGGAAAACTGTCAAGAAAACCCCTGGGGTCATTCCTTATCTCTCAAAGTTGAAAAGTGCAGAATAAAAAATTTTTGGAGTTTTATTTCTGACTTAAGTCGCGTCTGTCCCGCTCATCCCGCTACAGCAGCAGTCATCCCGCTACGGCGGCATGCACGAAGACAGAATGCTGAAATTTGAATTTCAAGCCCCCATTTCACAACACACCTTCAACCCTTGACATTCAAAAATCACCCGTTCACGCTAAGATCATTTTCGAGAGTTTGTCGCACTCAAATTCAATTCTATAAAGTCGTACGGGTTCCTTAATGTCTTACTTATCTATTCATGTAACCAAATTCATAATTAAATCACCCAGTTGTTACCAGAGTTTCCTAGACTTTACTAACTCCGATTTCGTTTGAATCTGGACTAGGTTGGGAAATTCCAAATTACTACCAAAAGTTTTCTGACCCCAATTCTTTCTCCATTGGCTTTTCCCTAACGACGGAAATCAGGTCGTTACACTAAACTTAATTTTGTTTAGTTTTTAGTAATATAAGTCAACAATATCATTCTATTAAAAGTGTAAAGAGTCTAAGTTAAAAGTTGAGTTACTAAAATGTCCTTTAAAAGTATATTTATCATTTTAAATTTTTTATAAAAATTAATTGTTTATTGAATTTAATTGGAAAGACCTTTCACATGTATTTATTTTCTTCACACACACACAATTCTCCTTTTATATGTCTTAATTAAATTTTAAAAAAAATACACATGACACAAAACATAATTACACCAAAGGTAATTTTAGTTGGTTGGGAGGTAATATAAGAATATGTTTCTATTTCTCTACTTCTTTTTGCTTGAGTGTTGATATTTAAATATACTATTGTTTTCAAATCAATAGGTAAAGAAGAGATAGTATATTATACCAAAAGAAACAAGGTCCAGTAACTTTGCTAATTAAAGGTGAAATTAGAAATCAAAATAAGAAAATCAAGAATTTCTTTGGAAAAATATTTCTTCCTTTTAGAGAGCTTTGCACTTCTTCTTTAGTATATAATTTATAACTCAATGTTTATTAATACTAATATTTATCTAATTTTTAAAAAAATTTGTGGTCAATAAAATTGGGTTACACGCGCAAGACGCGTGCCCAAAAAATAGTATTATTAAAAGTGGGAAGAGTCAAAGTTAAAAGTTAGATTACCATTTTACCCTAGCCATAAATTAAAATGTTGTAAAACATTTAACTATTGAAATATTAAATTTTATCATTTTAATTAAAATGTTAATGACTTTTGGACTTTCTTAAATTAGTTCTTAATTAAATATCTAATTTACTAATATTACAACAACAACAACAACTTACTACTTAACTTAAATTAATAATTTAAGTATGTAATTAAATAGAAGTGTGCAACCCACAAAGGGGGTTGCAAGAAAAAGAACTAACATCTGGTCCAAGCTGGTGCCACCTTCCTCTTAACTGACAATTATATCATGTAAGCTATAACATGGAATCTTGTATGACTTTCATACCAAAAAGGAAAATCTACTTGTCAAGGTAGAACTCTGTCACATTCGTTCTTTGCTAAAGTGGATTCACTGGTTTAGGTCATTTAAGACAATCCTATAGGGCACATAGTTAAGGGGCAAGGAGATTTCTTCTAAAGACCCGACCTTTACTAACGGGAGAGTCTCCATCTCAAAGTCCTCTCTGTGCTAAGTAAATTCCAACGGAAAAGACATAATCATAATCATATCAAAATACTTGGAAAGACAGAATTAAGACTACCAATTCAATCATAAGTTCTTATTAGAGTCATGATTTCATAAATTTTTCCTAATGACACTTACCTTTCTGAGCATCTAAATCATGAATCCTTTAACGTGGAGAAAATCTTTCACAATTCATTGACACTTTATCTTTAAAATGTCTATAGTTCATTAATCATTTTCATAAAACATGTGTTGCTTTCATAATCATAATTCATAAGTTCATAATAGATTTGTTCATAAGTTCATAGTCACAATCAAGTATAAAGCATGACTCCAATTGGAAAACATACAATTGGTTTGAATCATGCATAATACTATCAAATTATAACATCAATTGAATTATAGTAAATAGGACTCATGAAGAATAACATGAAACCTTTGATAATTGGGTAAAATTTAATTGGAGATTTTGAGTTTCTTTTGGTACCCAATAGATGAAAGGAATTCATTAGTGAATTTCGACATACCTTGATAATCAAATCCCTAATTATGTAAGCAGTGTCATAGCCAGAAAATTCACAAAGGGTGTCCAAAAATCAAATAGGTAAATAAAAATAATTTAATGAATTGGTGCACTAAAATTTTGTAAATCAAACTATGTAACAGTAATGATTAAGTTTCTTAATTAAAAGATATACCAAAAAAATGTAAAATCAAACTACAGAATATTTAGCTTTAATATTCATGTTTACTTAATAGGAAGTGAATGGACAAAGAAAAAAATGAAGAGAAAATTTAGTTTAGAATGAAATCTCTTTTATGCTTCAAGATTTCACGAACCTCTGATGACTAACAACAAGACATGAAAAATAAAAAATAGAATTAAACGAGTTTTTATTAAAAACAAATTATATGGAGCATTTATCAATTTTAGTAGCTTTATAGAAAAAATAAATAAATAGGATTTGCTTATTAAATTTAAATTAAATAATTACTTTTGAATTTTATTTAAATTTTTAAGGAAAAACAAAATCAAAAATCAAATCAATTGGCTACTAAACTTTTCTTTTCCTTAATTTTTTAAGTTGCAAGTCTCTAATTTAAGATAATTTAATAGATAATATTATTTTTGAATTATCTTAAAAATAAAAGATCTATTAATTATGATTTAGAAGTTAATTAGGAGTTTTTTGAAAGTGTGAAAAAAAGTGTGGTTCAAGGGAATCAAACCTGCACGTAACTGGTTGCAAAGGCCACAACTTTGGTTGAGTAGCAGAAACCCACTAGGCTAAGAAACTTTATTGTTCAAGGGTGTCCACAATTTGTTATCTAACCATTTAAAGTATTATTTTACTTACATATATGGTGTACTTTTACGACGAAGGTAGCCTAGTGTAGCTCCGCCACTATATGTAAGGAGGATGAGACCTTGAAGCTTGAAACCCTAGCTCTTCACCTTGGAGCTCTTGAGAGAATTTTAGACAGGAAGACTTGAGGGAGTTAAGGGAATTGAGTGAATGAGATAATTTAGGCTTAGTTGTAGGACTAAAACCGGTTATAGGGGTAGTTATAGTGCCAAAACGACATAGCTTAGGGGTTAAGTGGGTAAAAAGACCAAAGCACCCTTCATTAAAATCTATTGGACAAGTTTACGGTTTGGACCTACGGTCCGTAGGACTTTCTACGGGTTGTCCTGGTCAACCATAGAACTTGTTACTAGGGCTCATTATATCTGATCGATTTCACAAAACCTTCCTACAGTCCGTCCCACTTTCTATGGCTCGTAGACCCTATCCATAGAACCCATTATTCAAGTCAAAATTTCACTAAGTCTAGATCATTTCTATGGATCTCACCTACAACCGGTAGATCATATGATGAATCGTCAAATCCTTATGTAGACCTAAGGTCTCAAATCAATTTTTTGAATCACTCTATCAGCTACTGGGCACTTCTTACGACCCGTAGAACACCCTACGACCCGTTCAGTCCATTCGTAAGTCAACTTACTGGACTTGACATTTCCAAAACTCAAACCAAGTCCTATGACTCCCTTCCTACGATCCATAGGTTGAACTTGTAGATCACTGCATCAGTGCCAAAAATGGAACTTTTCCTTTCCAATCTGATTTAGCAATTTTCGAGGTATTATAAAATCATTCAAGCATTAATTGTAAACTAGCATCACATCCTCCATTCTAGTCGTTCATTTATCTCTATTCTTCAACTGATTAATTACTTGTGTCTTATTATCACTACTAGAGTGAAGAGTCTGTCTACACATTTGTACCTCTAACTAACAAATTGGGCATCATGGATGTTGATAGTGAAGATGTAGATGTGAATTTGTGTATCTAGACTATAGTATTTGATCTAAACACAACAATTAATTGGTGTATTATTTTTAAGCAACGCTAGCAGTTTTGTTAATTGGCAATTGTTATTTGCTTGTAATATTGCTCATCTGAATAGTCCCTGTCCTTAAATATAATTTGAGTTTTGTCCGAGTTTGTGATCTTCCTATCAGAAATTAGTACCTCCTGGCTCCTGAAATGTGTTAAAACGAAAGTCACCTACAAAATCAAAAGCTTAAGTTAATAAAATAATTAATCAGCCAGATTATTTTCCTTTATTAGAACATGACTAATTGTATCATCACCCAATTTATATATAGTTATATGTCATGTCCCACCACTTTGCCAATCAAATTTTGCATCCGAATTAGTATGAAGCTAAGTCCGTGACATATAACACTAAACAGACACTATCTATATCTATATCTTCTATATCTATATCTATCTATCTATACTATATACCTTCAAAGCATGAACTCCTAAACTGAATGTAGAATTACTATAATACATCAAATTAAAAATACTCAATATATTTTATTTATTAATTTAATTATTTGTATTATATTAACAGTAGATACCCTTTCATATAAAAGGGTTGTGATTTTCTCAAAGAGATATGACTTTTTCAAAGGGTTGCAACTTTTTTGACGGATTTTGGCATTTTCGATGAGTTGTGACTTTTCCGAAGGGTTGTGATATTTTCTAAGGTTTGTGACTTTTTCGAACGGTTGTGCCTTTTTCAATGAGTTGTGACTTTTCTGATAAGCAGTGACTTTTTCAAAAGGTTGTAACTTTTCTGATAAGGAACAATTAGCACCTATTCATA
Organism: Solanum bulbocastanum; assembly: GCA_037074985.1. Classification (NCBI taxonomy): domain Eukaryota; kingdom Viridiplantae; phylum Streptophyta; class Magnoliopsida; order Solanales; family Solanaceae; genus Solanum; species Solanum bulbocastanum. The sequence continues at coordinate 14,281,397 of CM073606.1, read as the reverse complement.
TTACTATTTGTTAGCTATAAATAGAGGGTTTACTCTCACTTTTAAACTACGACTTTTTTATAGTTTTCTACTCTTCTTCTTCTTAAAAAATCTCTGGGTTATTTGCTACAGTTAATTAAGTTCAAAATTCAACAAAATTTGAGGTACCACATAAGAAAGAGTTGGTGAACAAATTGTAGCAAATCATTCATAAATTCACGCCCGTATTTTTTCTTACAATTTCCATGAGTTAACAATGATGAAAAAATTGTGGGGAAGACAATAATAATAGACAAATATGAAAAATGTCACATGATTTAGGTAAGATATTTCTTCTTTGATTCTTTATTTTTTTATTTTTTTTACCCTCAAATGTCTGATTTTTCTAAAACAACGGATATCACTGTAGTCCATCAAATAATTAGTTTTGATGTTAAATCCACTATTTCAAAAATAGATTTTCAATTTTACTTATAATATGATAATATAGACATGATAATAATTATTTTTTAACAGATATGTAAGTAAAAATGAATTAAGAAAGTAAAGTGTTGGTGGCAAGAGATTTTAATAAAATGAAACACTATAGTGAATATAGCAAGGACATATATTTTCTTCTTCCTTCTTCATTGGCTATGTATCATTAAATATGTATTTTTTCCTATTATTTTGTATTCATTTTAATATGAGAAAATTTTATGTCATAAGAAAATACTGATTAATCATAAAATAATCTTAAATCAAATTAAAGATTCTATAAACACTACTTTAAATTTTATTCATCTATTAATTTTTATTATTGAAAAAGTTTAATATTTTATATCACGATAAAACTTTTATAAGATGCTAGATACTTTCATTAGCCAACAACTATATGATATGTATGCGGCAGGAAAAAGGAGAAGACTATAAATCTACAAAGATAAGGTAGAAACTTAACGAAATTTAATATTTTTCACCAAAGGTGATGTTTTTCAAATATTAAAATTAAATTATGCTACTGAAATATATATGTATATCTAAAACAAAGAATTGGTCAAGCTAAATAATCGACATACACTCAAACCTCAATTTAACCATCATTCGCTATAACAATAAAGTACCTTTTTTTTTTTTTTTTTTGTAGAATTACCTCTCTATGATAGTCTTACTCAAATATTAATTGGTAAACGATAGATTACGTATAAAGATAAAATATTGAAATATTTATGGTAATCATTATTAGTGTCATGCACATACTAAATTTCAAGTATGAATATTTAAGAGAAAAATTATACTTAAATGTTGTCCATCATTTATGTTCATAACCTCAAGAGGAAAGACTATTGGTGACATTTTTTATATTGATACTTTTTAAAAATATGTTGGTTAGATTTGTTTACAAAATTGAATGAAGTAAATAATAATAATACTAAAGAAATGTCACTTTCTCCCCATAAATAAACTTTGAATGTATTTTGCAATATTTCAATAATATCTGGTCATTTTGATCTCAAAATACAAGTAACTCTATGATAATCTGTATTGATCATTTAAAAGCACTTGTCCTATGTTCTTTAAATTACAATTTACTAAAAAGCTTTAATTTAGTAATATTAATGCTATTTTACCAAATCGTATACTATAAATATGATACACACGTGCAACACCGTGAAACTAGTTATTATAAAAGATTACCGAAAAAAGAAAGATGAAGAAGTCATTAAAAGAGAACTGAACTTGGATAGTTGTTACATTTTATGTGTTATAACTATAACTATATTAATTTATTTATTATAAATAAATGTCTTAGTCCAAAAGTATTAACAGTGTTTAACTTTTTCTTTTTTAAACTTTCGCCGGAGTGAGAGAGACTTGAGGATTCTCTCCTTGTAACATTTTTTTGGAAATATTTAAGATTTTTTAATATTAAATTTAAATAAAACTATAGCTTCCAAACAAGATGGAAATAATCAATTTTGTGAGATTTTTTTTTTCTAATAATCAACTTTATGAGATTTTTTTTCTCTTTATCCTATAAAAAATTAATACATTGTAGGAGATGTATGCAAATACATTAAGAGTTATCTTCAATGTCACATTTTTACAAACTACGTGTTCCATTTTCTCTTTGTATAACTAATCTCCATGGCCTTACAAAAAGCAAGGGAGCACTTAAATCTCCTCCCAAAAAGCACAATGAAATTATATTATTATGGAAGCATAGTTTAAAGTTTCTAGTCAACGGACATGGTTATTGACAAGAACTTATTGATCAACTCACAATAAATTAAAAGTTGCTCAACCAAGAGCCTTGATATTCTTTAATAGGATAGGTCCATTACGTTCACAGGAATCGGCCATGATAAGTCGTTGCGACTTGTGATATAGATACGGCTCAAAGAGAAAAAAACTCAGCATGTTTTCACCAAAATATTGAAGAGATCAAGTGATTCTAATACCTATATGTTGTCAGTTTCCCTTGGAATACTACAAATCAGATGCGAGAATTTTAATGATCATGATTCAACAAGACTTGTAAGAATCTTGACACTGAACACTGAACTTCAATTGCAAAAAAGAACAAGATCAACAACACCAACAAAAACAACAATCATCAAAAATATAAATGGACCTCAATGTTAAGACAGAGCAACAATGTCTCCCTCTGTTTTGGGGTGGAATAAGGGTGCTGAAGATGGAAAAGATGGGTGGTGATGTAGTGATTATCAGCAGGACGGGTGGAGATGTCATTCTCCATTCCCCGTGCAGTGCCAATGAGTCCTAGTTACGGGAAGAGTCTTTTATGAAAAAATAAGTTCCAATACTCAAAACGACCCAACAGCTTGTTACAAATCCTTCTTTTCAAGGTTAAATAGGAGGACTAGGGAAGTGAAAAGAGAAATGATATTGAACCCACAGAGGAAAACTGATATCACTCACTTATTATGTGGCTGACTATACTATAAGCTTGGTGAAAGCTGGGAGTTCAGCCCCACAACCTTGGCAAAATTTAACAGTGAAACACGCCATCAGTTTAGACATGTCAAACACAATGCAATAATTTCCATTTTAGCAACACATTAAACATGCTATTGATGTATATAATTTAGTACACTAAGCATGGCAGGAGAAATGGAAGTAACACATGTGTGAAACAAGAATCACTAGTTTTTTCCGCTACCACTAGCACTGAGTCATCATATTCACGACATTTTAAAATGAGGTTCATTCAGGCCAATGAGGCTCAACATATTTTATTAAGACACTCTCATAATATAAAGCATCCTCTTGAAGTAATGAGACACTTAATTTTCATTCAGAAGGGAACCAATTTTGTGATCAAGGTGTGCTTCATGGTCTTCAAGTCGACCTTTGATTGCACCATTTTCCCACCGGATTAAGGTTGGAACCCCTTTGAGGTTGAACCTCCCATCTACTCGCCATGGGTGCTGTGGAGTCCTCCAAGTAGGTCTGTCCCCGACATAAGCCCTCAGAAGTGCTATATCATCAGATGATGCTTCCAGTTTCTTGTATATCACAGGCTCAGCTCTTACACAATCTAATGCAAACAGTAAAACAATGTCATATAAAATCACATACTTATACAAATTGTAAAGACTGAGCTATCGGTTGATTCACTCACCTGCAGTGAAAACTGCATGCAGGTCCAACATAATACAATATCTAATTCGAAACAATTTGCACAAAAGCCTTCCCTCCCCCCAAGACAACACGATTGTTGATGCTAAGCAAATGTATGCAAAAAAAATGCCACAACACTGGCACATGCAAAGCTGATTAAGTGTTAAGCTAGACTGATCTAGAAGAACAACTTCAGATCTCCATTAGGAAGGACCAAGAACAACTTAGCAACAGCAAGCACTCCATGTTTAAGATTCAATTTGTTAAAATGGTATAACATTCAAGCCTCAAACCAGAAATAATAGCGCAATCATGCTTGTGCTCCTGTTTACTTGTTTACTTACTAATAACTGCTACATGTTCAAATTGAAACAATGAATTAAAAAATATTTTTGAAGATAATTAAATATGTAAAATATGAGATAAAGGTCTAAAAAAGTAAAAGTGTGTATCTAGAGGAGAGGCGAATATATCATACTGATAATGTCAACAGTACAGAGTAGAAGGCAATTGTAGGTGGAGAATCACGAAGTTCATCAGTAAACTTAGATGGATGCACACTACTTGATGTTGACAATGATACTAATTCCTTGAAAATGATTCAACCCTTAGTCCGACATTAAAACTCTGAATTAACCAAGTTCAGATTTTTTTAAGGATCTTGCTTTATTTTATATAATTTTGACTGAAATACCCTGGTGTTTGAGTCTCTTCAAATTGATAATGGTCTATTGGAAGGGGAATAAAAGATGTTACATGAACTATGACCAGACTTTTAGAAACAAATTGAAAGTGTAAGAATGTTACATGAACTATAGGACCATAATTCTGCAATTAAACAAGAAAAGTTAAAGACTCTTAGATAATTAAACAGGCAGCCAAATGCGGATAAGAAGAATCAGTCATGCTTCGAAGCAATAAGTTATTCTACTAAAAACGAGGAAATTGCAGAATAAAAGGGTAGCTTGAGAGTTGAATCTAATATCACCCATCACATTATAAGCAGATGCAGAGGAAAGATACCTTATTAATTTAATAAATATACAACTGCAAAATGCCAGAGTTCCTATATATATAGAGGCACCACCATTCTCAAAAAAGAGTTCATTCTTAAAAAAGAAAAAACGGAGGCACCAGATGAAGTACACTATAGGCCAAAGAAGCAGACACAAGTGAACCACATTTAGAGGTATACCACTTCATTGAAAAGGAACAAAATGATGCAAGAATGACGGAACAATGGTATTCATATTTTGACAATGCCTTCATCCCAAGGAAAACTTCATAAGTTCCAGCAGAATATGAGAGACATTTCTCTGTCTGCCCCACATCACTGTGCCAGTGAAAAGTTCTGAAGAAGATTCAACGAAAGTCAGTAAGAAATAAAAGCTGACCATATGTCTTCCTCGACACAAAGAGAGAGGTATGCTACATGTCTCTCCTCGTGGATCCAATAACGCCAAAAACAACACTTGTTAGAGCCTAGAGGAATGCTCTCTAATTTAATATCTTTTTTTTATGACTACGGTATCTGGGCCAGCTTTACACCTTCACTAATTCCACGGAATACGTGCCACCTCCCACCAGCAACAAGTACCACCCACCAGCAACAGGGCAACAGGTACCAAATAACTCTGTCCACCAAGGCTACGACAAGTGGGAAGAATCACCTACTGTGTTTTGTCTCCACTGAGTTTTGAACTACTCTCTAGCTGAATATCTCCAATAGTGTTTAATGTCAAAAGGTTCTACCCAACATCAAATAAACCAGAACGAAAAAAAATGCTCTTCCTAAAGCAAATAGATGAACAGATATTAGCTACTGTTATGAATCAGCCTGGACCAGTATTGGCAAAGTATCCCAACACTTGATTAAGTGGCTATGCCTAGAATCCAGGTTGATAAATAGTGAACTATGAGAGCAAAATAGATTTATACAAATTATATTGCAATTTCGCAAAGTCTGTTATCCCCTTAGCCCCTTTTATGTTCTAGTATCATATCTCCTTCTCTAGTATCCCTAGCACTTTTATTTTCACAACTTCAATTGTATTGCTGTTATTCAAGTATTAATTGATTATTAATTGAGTCAGTTCCAATCAACATAAATAGGGAGTTTGGTTGCTGCTACATTGTTGTTTGTTACGTTGGTCCTTTCATTGATTTGGACTCCATGGATCTATACTTTTCTACCATGATCCATCATCACCTCAACATCATCCAGGATTTGCTAATGGTATGGATGGACAATAATGCCCATATACTCGGACACCTCGATAACATAGAGAACACACTGTCTGCCTCCTCCAAAACGAACCCTGATGATCCAGATCACTTGGACGTGGTTCTGTCCTTGCACGATAAGTGTGAATCCAAGGAGGTCTCAGCACCTCTTGTTATTGTAGAATCAGAGTTTGATTTTGATTTGGATAAAGACCTCTCCAGCCTATGAGCAAGTCTGGGAGGACAATTTAAGAAGCTATGACTTCCTTTGATGGTGCAGAGCTGGGTATGTAGTTTGATACTGGACAGGTTCTATGGTCTTCCTTTGATGGTGTAGAGCTGGGTATGTCTTCCTTCCTACATGTGCTTATTGTTTATTGTAAAGGCCTTCAAGTTCAAGATGTTGCAGATGCTTCAAATGTATGCATACTCTCAAGGCGTGATGCTATAGTAACCTATACGGACAATGTACCTACTGCGGTGTTCGATACAACCATAGGTAGCAACATCCCAGTGCTTGATCTAGACGAACCATTAACAAACATCATTCTTGCTGGTTTCCTCCAAGAAATACTAGAAGCCAGACAACAATTTGGTTTATTTCAGGTTGTAAACCATGGAATATCTAAGCTAATGGATAATGTGATGAATCTATTTGAGTTGTTTATCATTCTTTTTATCATGTAAATGTGTTTCATTCATAACAAGGCCAAATTGACCGTATATACAAGGGGTATACCAACAGGTAAAGAATCTACTATACAAGGAACTTTCTGTTTACACCAAAAGAAAATAAGAGCGGAGACTTCTCCTCAACTGAGAGAAACTCGACTCTACACCTTCAAAAAGTCTCTTGTTTCTCTCTCCAACCTACCCACATTAAATCAAGTGGAACCACATTCCAATCCCTCCGTCTTTTTCTCCTTCTCCCACTCTTCCAACTTATCATCAAATCTTGCACAGATTTCGGCATTGCCCATGAAGTGCCAAACCACGCAAACATATCCCACCATAACCTCATGGTTGTCCCGCAATGTAGTAGAAGATAATTTGTGTCCTCGCGCACCTTACACATGTAAAGCCAACTGATGCAAGCATCCTTCTGCTTTCTAAGATTTCTCGCTGTCAAAATTACCCCTCTAGTAGCTAGCCAAGTGAGGACTTGGCCTGAAACTAAGTGAGGACTTGGCATAAATAATGTGGTTGAGTCCCATCAGCATCACAAAAAACCAAGGTGTCATCCGCGAACAGCAAGTGAGACACCCATATTGTCCCTAGACCCCCAACTGCCGCATCAAAATATTTGCCAATGAGGAGATAAGCTTTTGTCCTATGTCTTCAAATAAGAGTCGTGATGTGTGTGGAAGTAGAATTTGGCATCACGCTAACAAAGAGAAGCCTCAAGCGGAGCACCATGTTGGTTGCAAATGGCATGGTGGTCAACCATTATTGATTTCAAAAGTTGAAACCCGCTACCATAATGTATTCATTCCTGTTCAAGCTTGATCATGAGATGCTGTGTCTCTTTCTTGTTTGTACTGATTGGGAAGATATCAAATGCTTGGATGAGTTTCACGTGCCACAAAAAGATAGTTTCCAGTTAACCGAGTTCATGCTTTTGTGGAGGCTCGCTGCAGGAATGCTTTCCTTGGCTTTCTCATTTAGCTTACTGCTAACTGCTCCAAAAAGAGGGCAATCAAAGCCATGTCAATATGCAGGGCTGGTTACAATGACACTCAAGTTAACAAATCTGTTACCGTTCAGTACAGGCCTCAATGACCAAGGTTTTGATTGTTCCATAACAGGTGCACTAGGGCCACACATTTTTTTCAAGTCATAAAGCATGTCTTGGTATTGAGATAATCAGTAGGGAGCCCCTGAACATCACTGTTCTTGACTCGAACGTTGAGGACAAGGTTCTAATTGGGGATGGAGGTATTGTTATGAATGGGTCTTGATCAGTATTGGCAAATCATCCCAACAACAGACTAAGTGGCTATGCTTGGAATAGGAGTTGATAAATAGCGAACTATGAGAGCTATATAGGTTTATGCGAATTATATTGCAATTTTGCAAGTCTGTTATCCCCTCATCCCCTTCTATGTTCCAGTATCTCATCTCCTTCTCTAATATCCCTAGCTGTCTTATTTTCACTACTTCAATTATAATTCTGTCATTCAAGTATATCTGGAATATGGTTGCTATTATTGTTTATTACAGCTACCCGCATACAGTGGCGGAGCTATGTTGTACACTATGGGTGCTCACCCACTGCCTTTTGTGACAATGTTATTATTTATATACAAAATTTAGTAATTCATTAAAATATATTAATTGAGCACCCATTCTATGGAGATATTTTCGGGCTAAAAATAGTTGAGCACCCATGATATAAATTTTCTAGAACCGCCACTGCCCGCATAAAATAGTTGAGACAAACTCAAACTAATTCTACAGTAGGCCCAACAACCATGATTAGAACATACAATACCACAAGCTGAGAAAACGGTAGAGGTCCTGGTAGACTATGATAAACATTAGACAGTACAACATATTTGGAAAACAACTATTTCGAATTCAGCCACTTGGCATTATATCAACAAAAAAAATAAGCCACTGGCAAAAATCCCACCAGAAATTGATATACTGAAAATAATATCATCAAGATTAGGGTTCCTAGCTCATATGACTCTTTGAGTTGAAATTCATTAAGTAAATTCTTGAAAAGTAACACAAACCCCAAAACATACTAAAGGTTTAACACATGTGTATATCGCAAATAAAGTATAAACAAACCAAAAGACTTAAATAGTAGTAATAACACCTCAAGAAATGTTTTACTTTGCAGAATTCATAATCAAATTTATGTGAAACCAATTTCAGTTGCTCGTTTCAAGAGCACCAACAAACGCAATAAAATCGATGGTTTAAAAATTACCAGGGCACCAACTAAGGTTGGTAGAAGGGTCTATATCAGCCAGGAATAGGATGAAATTGGCTTTGTTTTTGGGCGACTCTGCTCTTAACTTTTCAAAAACTCCATCAAAAGTTGCTACGGTTGCGTCCAACACCTTCAACGGCATTCTTACTGCTACAATTCGATTTCAGTTACCCTACTTCTGCTACGCTTAAGGATTAGGTCGAATTTAATTTCAACCCTCATCTATGTATTACTTCAAAAAATGTCCGTCCTTTGTTTTTTTTTTTTAAAGTCAAAAAGTCAAAAATATATTTAACACTATTTTAATTTATTGAATTTCATATTTAAATTATTTCCATGGGGGAGATTTCTACTTGAATTTTCACCCAATAATTAGTGAAATAAACATTAACTAAGTAATGATGATGTGTATGCACTATATCTTTTGTTTAAAAATCCTGTCACAAACACTTCACGTCAAAAAATAATTTCACTATGCCAAATCAAAATAAAATTAACATTAGAATAAATTATTAAAATTATCACCATACAAATTAATGAATTCCAAATGTGACATCCACCATCTTCTTTCTTGTCCCCTTTCTTAGTCGTGGTCTCGTCTCTGCCATAACATCGATATCTTCGACTTGGAAGGGTTGAATTTAGGATTTTAAGGAAGACAATTAAAATATTCTTAAAAAAATTAATGCGTCAACAAATAGAATCGTTATATGTCAAGATGATAGAAGTATTTCTAGACAAACATTTGGTCTATCCAATGTCTAAGTATGTTTCATTAATCATTGAGTGATAGTTCAGGTATAAAACTCACATTATCAATTGTTCAAATATGAAATGCAATAAAGTAAAATAGTTTAGATGTACTTTTTACCCTTAACTCTTTTTTTTTTCTACTAGTCTCTCTATTATAAATTTTGTATTATAAAATGTATAGTAGAAGTCTGCCTTCCAATGAGTTGTCGCCTCTATAATATTTGATCTCAAAATAATTCTATTTTATCGAGTTTCAGAAAATTATATTAAAAACACATATTTATAAAGGAAGAAAAAGTACGAGTTATAGCAAAAAAATATTTTATTAGTCAAATCATTAGTTTTGCTTAGTGTCGGAAATTTAGGCCCATTTTTCACTGACCCGCCCAACCTACCCATTAAATATGGGTTGCGACAATGATTTTTAAATATGAGTAATATTTGGACTTATACCTATATTTAACGCATTAAAATTTTTATGGGTAAACTACGGGTCATATATGGGCATTGCAGATTTTTCTCCAAACTTTCGAAGATGCGACTATTTCAAGATTTTAGAAGCGATTTTTCAACAATAACTTCGTTGTTTTGTCCACGAATCACAGTCACAAAGATAATCTAGTAAGTCTCTCAATTTCTTCTCCCCTTAAACCTTCTTCCCCATCTTTCCTCTTTCTTATCTTTTTCTTTTCTTTGAAATTTAGGGCTAGGGTTTGTGATTAATTCCTTGAAATTCTTTTTCTCGTTTTTGAATTCTATTGTGGTAAATGATTCCTTATTTATAAGAATTGTGAATGTAGTTTACAGTTTCAATATATATTTTTACAAATAGTGAATTTCATGTTTGAATTTTTTTTTTACAAAATGTTGAATTTCATGTTTTTGGCATCTTTTTTGGTTTGCCCTTTTTGTATGCAATTGTTATTTATGTTAGGAAAAGATGTCAATGGAGGCTAATGAAGACGTTTATAAGGAATCTTGTGAGATTAGTTCATCAGTCCCTACAAAACGAGCAAAAATACAAACTTCTGATGTTTGAAAAAGTTTTCTGAAATTATCGTGTACTACAAGTAATGAAAGGTTAAAAGCTCAATGTAAGGTATGTAAGAAGATCTTTATAGCAGACTCTATTTCTGGAAATTCAAATTTGAAATGACATATTAGTTCACACTCAGACAAAGGATAGGAGCATAGGATTGAGCCAATTTACCAACCAATTTATCTTGAGAAAGTATATATGGTCATTTTAAAGCATAATTATCCTTTTAACTTTGCCAAACAACAAGGAAATAGAGATATCAATTTATACTTAAACTGAATTGTGAAAACCATTTCAAGAAATATTGTCAAGTTTGATATTTTGAAGATGTATGATAAGAAAAAAAATATTTAAAAAATGAGCTCACAGTGATTCCTAGTAGAGTGTGTTTGACTTCAGACATGTGGACTTCTTTAGCGTCAAATGGATATACGTGTTTAATTGATCATTATGTTGATTTGAATTGGATTCTTCAAAAAAAGTGTTGATTTTCCGCCATGTGCCCTATCCACATTCTGGTGTTGTTTTGGGTCCTTTACTAATTGAATTCATTAAGGAATGAGGTATTGAAAAAAAGATCTTCTCTCTTACTTTGAATAATGCTACTTGTAATAAGGGTGTGGTAGCTTATTTAAAAGAACAATTATCTTTGATGCAGACAAAAGCTCATGATGGAAATTTCTTTCATGTTCGTTGTGGAAACATATCTTGAATTTAACTATGAAAGCAGGATAGGAAAAAGTTGATGCACCTATTGTAAAGATTAGAGAAGGTGTTAAGCATATTAAACATTCAGAAGGAAGAATGTTAAAGTTTGTGGAATGCATAAAAAATCTTGGGCTGTTGTGTTAAAAAAAGCTTCATCAAGATATGACAATTCGTTGGAATTTCACTTATTTGATGCTTGAAAGTGCAATCCTCTACCAACAAGCTTATATTCAATATAAATCGATCGATACTAGTTACAAACATGGTCTTTCTGAGGAGGAATGGAAAAGAGTAGAGATGATTGCTCAATTTTTTAAACCATTTTATAACATTACTACATTATTCTCTAGAAGTCAATATCCAACTATTAATTTGTATCTACATAACGTGTGGAAAATTCAGAAGTTATTAGAGGGGAAAAAAGGTAGTATTGATCCAGTTATGAATGAAATGGCTACATCGATGTTAAAGAAGTTCAAAAAATATTGGAAGTCTTATAGTATGATCTTATCACCAGCCATTGTTCTTGATCCTCGATATAAGCTTAAGTTTGTAAAATTTACCTTCTCTAAAATTGATCGTGAAATTGTTGAAGCAAAGGTTAAAGTTGTTGAAGATCATTTACAGTTGTTATTCAAAGAATACTATGTATCTTCGACCACAATTTCCTTGTCGGGGGAAACTAGTAATGAAATGAGGGATGAACTTGAGGCATTCGATACATTTGATAATCATTTGGGGGTGTTGTAAAAATAAAACACAACTTGATTTGTACTTGGAGGAGCCCAATCTTGACCATAAAGTAAATTCCAATTTGGATGTACTTGCATATTGAAAGGAATATAGACTTAGGTATCCCTAACTCTCATTGATGACAAGGGCCATATTGAGCATACTTATTACCACAGTAACCTCTGAATCTACCTTTAGCAATTGAGGTCATATTATTGAAAAATATACAAGTTCTTGTTTACATACATATGCGTAGGCAAAGTTATGCACTAGAGATTGTCTTGGTGGCAAGAAGGTAAACCATCCTACACATATTACATATTTGTTTTGTTACAAATTGGTATTCCAATAAATAATTTTTCTTCCTTTTGTTTGTTTTTTTAAGGTTCCATCGAATCTGATTATGATAATGATGAGATTGTGGTAGATCTTCGGTCATATTTTGATAGAACATGCTTTCAATTGATCTTTTAGGTTGACATGCTTTAGTTGGGGTAAACTCATTTTTTTAATTCATATTGTGCAACAAGTGCAAATGTAGATTTGAAGTGGAAATAGTTCGGAAATGAAGAAAGAGGCTGCAAGATCAACTATAATAGCATTTTACTTATGTGTTTTTGTTTATTATATCAAGGAGTGTGAGCCTATTATGTATTTAAGCAACAGATGAATGCTTTATATAAAGTGTTTGTTGTAAATACTTTTTGTTTACATTCCAATGGAGTCCAATGAAGATTTTTTCTTATTAGTAATTTGGAGCTATCAAAGTTTTTCTCTATGTATGAGGTATTTTTGTGTATTCCTTCTAGGGTGTTGAAAAGAAAGGGAATTTGTGTAATTGTAATAGTTTATGTTAGTTGCTTTCTGTTAACACTTGTCTCTTTTCTTACATTTTTCTTTTGGTTTTTACATTATACTTGTACTTTGTTAAGTGATTTTATTTACTTTGGGGTCCATTTCTTAATCAACTAAAGGAGGGAGAACATATGCATTAACTATGGAACTGTTTCAACTCATTTTATCAGAGATAAGAGAACTATTGGATAATTGATGCTCTTCAAATTGATATAACTAATATTTTACCCAACCCATATTTTACCCATATTAAAATGGACGGGTTGGATTATAAACCATTTTTCCTCAACCCATTTTTAACTCGCCCAAATTCAATCCAACCCACGCATTTGCCGCTACTAGTTTCGCTCAGTGAAAAAAGTTTCATAATTTTAATCATATATCCATATTTAAAGAAAAAAAATTATGAGTTAGAGGAGTTTAGACACACATTACTTATAATTAATATTTGTTTTGCAATTAGATCCACTAGTTCACCTTTAATTTTGAAATAGATTAAAAAAAATGATATTTATTTAAATTTATTTATCTTATTGAAGTGATGTGTAACATCTCAAAAATTCTAAGCTAAGGATTAGATCATGCCTACCATAATACAAGGATTTAGGTGTTCAAATGAATTATAAATTTGAGTTTCATGGATGATACTTATGGGTCGTAAATCAAACCACGGACCTTAGATGGGCCCGTAAATCAACTTCAAAGACTTGAATTTTAGCTTGATTTTCACGAACTCAAACCATGGGTCGTATATGAAATCATGGACAGAGTGGATTGAGCTCATGGAATGAAGTTTAGGAAATGTAGAACGAACTTAGTCTAGGCCATAGATCAATCAATAGAACGTAGATTTGTCATGTAGATTGAACTTTAGAGACTTGAATGTAGGCTTTGATTCTATAGATGACATTTGCAGGTCGAAGATCATTCCAGTGACCGTATATGGCTGCCAATAGAATGTTCTAGTAGTTTTCAATTAGGGTTGTTTTGATCTTTTCCCACCCTTTAAACTCCTAAACCATGACATTGTTGCCTATCTTAAGTAGTTAAAGGATGCCTAGTCGACCCAAACCCCTTAATTACGCCTAACACTTAGAATTATTAAACAACTTACTCTCTAAGTTCTTTCAATGTAACACTCTAGATTCAAAAGAAGTAAAAATTGCAGATTTAGAAAGTTGCAGTTGTCAACTGATGGTGGCCACCCACGGACTGTGGTGGGGACCACGGACCATAGGGAGGGTCCATGGTTGGGGCACCTCTACTTGAGTCACACCTCAGGACCACAGCTTGACTAACGGTCTGTCGGTCAGACAACGGATCGTGTTCCATGGTCCGTAGGTCCAAAAGCCAAAATCAAGTCTCTGACCACCGAACCATGACTGACCAGGACGTGCCTTAGGTCAGTCGACGGTCCATCAATCGAGGTTTCGTGGTTCACAGCTGGCAGTTATTTTTAAAGACTTATGGGTCTTTTTTTATTTTAATTAAATCAATGTGGTGTCATTTTGCCTAAGTCTAGACCACGTATATAAGTATTTTTAACCCCCAAAATCCCCCAATTAAGTCATTCTCTCAAATCCTAAAAGAAAACCCCATACTCCTCTTAAATATTCTTTCTCTAAAAGAAAGAAGAAGAAGGAAAAGATTGAAGCTAGGTCAAGATCAAGTCTCCTAATCCTCAAGCTTTTTTGGGCTTTGTGATTAAGGTATGATGTCTTTTCATCCATGGTATCCTTCCTCCCATGGAGTCCCTTAGATTCCTCAAATTGTGAAGTCTAAATATCCAATTCTAGTTGGGTTTCTTCCAATGTTATGGGTTATGATGAATGTTGATCCAATTGAGTGGATTATGATTGTTTATGATTGGATTGATAGGATTACATGTTTTTAGGATGAAATTTCATGTACCCATGCCTATTCCATGATTCTAACCTAGAATTGATATAATTGGATTGATGCCATGAAGGGAAACTTTGTGGGTTTATATATCTCCTTCTTGTATTGATGAAATATGATGTTAATTGCTTGATATTAGAGCATATATGATGATCATGAGATGTGATGCTTTGAGAGTAAAGCCTAAACTATGAATTGTTGTTTGTTGACGTTGAAGTGTGGAAGGGATACTTCCCATAATGAATTGCTAAGCATGATTGTATGAATGTGAAAGGTTTACTCACATGAATGATTCTAGGTTGAAAGGATTGATCACCTAAAATGAATCTAGACTAAAGACTATGTAATTGATGAGGCTAAAGGCGACTACCCTTGACCTCCATATGAGAAGGATATGAGGTCATTTCCCATGCTTCTTAGAATTGAAAAAGAGGTGACTCCCCACATTCTTATTATGATGAATGGACATGGAGGTGACTACCTATGATCCATATGAAATGATGTGGAGGCAAGTACTTATGCCATATGATGTGATTGTGGAGGCGAGTACCCACGATCTTAAAGTAAGACAAGAGGTGAATCCTCATTAGCCTTTGTAAGTTAGGGAAGGATGCGAATCCCCATGTCTTTAAATGTAAGTATGAATAATGTGTTTATGATATGAAGATGAATTAGCTTGGAGTGTTTCTTGATCTGCGTTCCATGATGTAAGCATGACTAGAGACGGATAACCCAATTCTTGAGTAAGGTTTAGTAGAGGTTGCTTGAGAAGTATTCCTTCTTTATCATGATGATGATTTATATGCTTGATTATGCTTATGATTTATATTGACTAACCATTATGTTTATGTTGTTTATGCTAGTTATCATATTCAGTACATTTTTGTACTAATGCATACACTTGCCTACATTTCTTATCAAAATGTAGGGTCCGGTGACATTGATTCTCGCACTCGTGGCTAGGTTCATAGTTGATCAAAGAGTGAATATTTGGTGAGTCCTCATAGAATTCGAGGATCTGATCACCACTTTCCCTTATGCCTTTCTTTTATGTTTTGGACTATTATATGGGTTGTGTCCCAAGGATATTATATTGTTCATGTTTAGATGGTTTGAGACAATTGTATTGGACTTCCGCTCATTTTATAAAGATTTTGATTGTATTGAAATATTTTCAATTACCACACCATTTTCTATTACTTTATGTTATGTTATGCTAAGTGGCTTGTATGAGGCCTCTCGGGGTCTTGTACGCCATGTTACATCTAGAGGGTACCCCTGGGTCTTGACAAACTTGGTAATCAAAACACAAGATTTAGAATGGTTCTAGGATATCTCAAGCCACGTTTAGTAGAGTCTTGTTCATAAGTGTGAAGCATGCTACATTTATGAATGAGAGGCAAATAGATGTTTAGGAAACTTCACTTCTTCATTTCTCTAAGTCGTGCCATGGAATGTAACTCTATAAAGTCTTTCTCCTAATTCTTACCCTATGTTTTTTCGGGATATGACTACTAGAAGGGCTAATACTAGAAAGACTGAGGGAGACAATGTGGGCCAAGTAGTTCATCCTCAAGCTCTGATTGATCCTTTGGCTGAGAATATAAAAATGCGGAGTTTAGGTCAGATTTTCAAGTGTTGGCTCAAGCCGTGATGACACAAGCTAATAGAGAGGTGGTAGCTCCCATGAACCCAAATGTGGGTACGGCGGCGGTAAGAGTGAGGGACTTTACAAGGATGAACCATCCCAAATGTTATGGCTCCAAAGTTGAGAAAGATCCTCAAGAGTTTATCGATGAGGTTTATAAGATACTTGCTCTCATGGGAGTGACTCTGGTAGAGAAGGCGGAATTAGTCGCTTACTAACTCAAGGGAGTTTCTCAGATTTGGTTCAATCAATGGAAAGAGGCAAGGCCGGAAGGAACGAGTCCCATAGAGTGGGAAAGGTTCAAAAATGATTTTCTTGATCGGTTTCTCCCTCTTGAGATGAGAGATGCCAAGGTGCTCAAGTTTATTAACCTTTGGCAAGGAAATATAAGCGTAAGGGAGTATGCATTGAGGTTCACCCAACTGTCCAAATATGCCCCCCCCCCCCAAATTGTAGTGGATCGTAGGACAAAAATGAGTAATTTTGTGTAGGGAGTGTCTAAGATGGTAGTCAAAGAATACCGCACCACTATGCTTGTCCATGACATGGACATTTCTCATCTTATGGTGCATGCCCAACAAAATTGAAGAAGAAAATCTTAAGTAAAGATCTAGGGATATAAAGAGGGCAAGAACGAACGATGGTAACCTTTCACATTCTAGGTCCGGTGGACAGGGTCGTTCAAGGTTTCGACAAAAGTTCTCCAGGCAAGGTTCTCAAATGCTCCTCCAAGGTCTAACAATTAAAGGGCGTCTAACCCTAAACCTTAAGGAGAAGGTAGTAGGTCCTTGATGCCTCCTTGTGCTAAATGTGGAAGGAATCACGAGGGTAAGTGTCTAACAGGTTCCAATGCTAGCTTTGGTGTGGATAGACGGATCACAAGATAAGGAATTGTCCTTCGGTTGCTAAGAATGAGAGAGATACTCGTAGTAGATCTCAACCCTATCGTTCATCCGGTCCAAGTGGTTTGGGTGCAAATACTCCTAAGCAGAATCGATTTTATGCTCTCCAAACTAAAGGTGATCAAGAGAGTTCCCCGGATATGGTGACCGGTATGTTAAAAGGTTTTCAATTAGACGTGTATGCTTTACTTGATCCCAGTGCTACTTTGTCCTTTATGACACCTTATGTGGCCATGAGGTTTAATGTGCTCCCAGATGTGTTGTTAGAACCTTTTTCTGTCTCTACCCCTGTTGATGATTCTGTGGTGGCTAAAAGGGTCTATAGAAATGTCCCGTCTCCTTATCCCATAGAGTTAATCTTGCTGACTTTGTAGATCTTGATATGTTAGACTTTGATGTTATCTTTCGTATGGATTGATTGCATTCATGTTATGCCTCTATTGATTGTAGGACTCGTGTAGTCAAGTTTCAATTCCCAAATGAGTCTATCCTAGAGTAGAAAGGGGGATATTCTATGCCTAGAGGTCAATTTGTTTCTTACTTTAAAGCTAGGAAAATGATTTTCAAGGGTTGTATTTATCATATAGTTAGGGTGAGGGATGTGGATTTCGAAACCCCTATTCTTTAGTCGGTCCCTATTGTAAATGATTTTCCAGGAGTATTCCCCGATGATCTACCCGATATTCCTCCCGAAAGGGAAATAGACTTTGGTATTGACTTCTCCCATATATGCAATCTAATTCTATTCCTCCTTATAGAATGGCTTTGGTAGATATTAAGGAGCTGAAAGAGCAGTTGAGAGATTTGTTGGATTAGGGTTTCATCCGACCAAGTATCTTTTCATGGGGTGCTTCAGTTTTATTTGTAAGGAAAAATGATGGGTCCCTTCGTATGTGTATTGACTATCAATAATTGAACAATGTGACCATTAAGAGTAAGTATCCTTTTCCAAGGATAGATGATTTAGTTGATCAACAAGGGGCAAGTTATTTCTCTAAGATTGATCTCCGGTCGGGTTATTACCAATTAAGGGTGAAAGGATAAGATATTTCGGAAACAACTTTTAGAACCCGATATGGCAACTATGAGTTCTTGGTGATGTCCTTTGGTTTGACTAACCCTCCGAAGGCGTTCATGGACTGGATAAATAGAGTGTTCTGACAATATCTTGACATGTTTGTGATTGTGTTTATCGATGATATTTTGATCTATTCAAGAAGTGATAATGGGCATACTGATCATTTGAGGATAGTATTGCAAATCCTCAAGGACCAACAACTTTTTTCTAAGTTTAGCAAATGTGAATTATGGTTAAGGTCCGTAGCTTTCCTTGGTCATAGAGTTTCAAGCAAGGGTATTGAGGTGGATCCAATTAAGACAGATGCGGTCAAGAGTTGGCCTAAACCTCTATCACCGACAGATATTTTGAGCTTTTTAGGTTTGGCTGGTTATTATAAAAGATTTGTTGAGGGGTTTTCTATGATTGCCTCTCCATTAATGGCCTTGACTCAAAAGAAGGCCAAGTTCATATGGTCAGATGCTTGTGAGAAAAGTTTTCAAGATTTGAAAGATAGATTTACTTTCGCTCTGGTGTTGACTGTACCGAAAGGTACGGATGGATTTGTGGTATATTATGATGCCTCTAAAGATGGGTTGGGATGTGTACTTATGCAAAACGGTAAGGTGATTCCCTATGCTTCAAGGAAATTTAAGGTTCATGAGAAGAATTATCCTATCTATGACCTTGAATTAGCGGCGGTGGTATTTGCCTTAAAGATTTGGAGGCATTATTTTTATGGGATTCATGTTGATGTTTTCACTAACCATAAGAGTTTATAGTATGTGTTCACTCAAAAGGATTTGAATCTTTGCCAAAGAAGGTGGCTTGAGTTATTGAAATATTCTGACATGAAAGTTCTTTATCAATCGGAAAAGGCTAGTGTGGTGGCAAATGCTCTTAGTCGATTATATATGGGTAGTGTGGCTCATATTGATGAAGAAAAGAAAGAGTTGGTTCAAGATGTGCATAGATTGGATCGATTAGGTGTTCAACTAGTGGACTCCACCAAAAGTGGTATTATGTTTCACAATGGTTCCGAATTCTCTTTTGTGGCTGATGTGAAAGCCAAGCAAGGTCTTGATCCAATTTTGGTAGAGCTAAAAGAGTGATACTTAAGAAATCTATTGAGGCTTTCTCCCAAGGGGGAGATGGGGTACTTAGATACCAAGGTCGTTTATGTGTTTTATATATAGATGATTTGAGGGAACAAATCTTGATTGAAGCCCGTTCTCGGTATTGTATTCATCCGGGAGCCACCAAGATGTACCGTGATTTACGGGAGATCTATTGGTGGAATGGGATGAAGAGGGATATTGCGGGATTTGTGGCCAAATGTCCAAGTTGCCAACAAGTGAAAGTTGAGCATTAGAAACCGAGAGGTTTATCTCGAGACATTAGCATTCCTACTTGGAAGTAGGAATAATTGAATATGGACTTCATAGTAGGGTTGCCACGAACTCAGTGACAATATGATTTGATTTGTTTTATAGTTGATCGAATGACGAAGTCGGTCCATTTCATTCTCGTCAAGGTTTCTTATTCGGCGGAAGATTATGCTAAGTTGTATATGAGGGAGATGGTGAGATTGCATAGAGTGTCCTTGTCCATTATCTCCGATAGAGGTACTCAGTTTACTTCTCAATTTTTGAAATCCTTCTAAAAGAGTCTTGGCACTAAGGTTAAGCTTAGCACAACTTTTCACCCACAAACTGATGGACAAGTGGAGAGTACTATTCAAACTTTAGAAGATATGGTAAGGTCTTGTATGATTGACTTCAAGGGGAATTGGGATGACCATTTTCCTTTGATTGAATTTGCCTATAATGCTATCACTCAAGTATTAGTATGGCTCAATTTGAGGCTCTCTATGGTAGGAGGTGTAGAGATCCTATAGGTTGGTTTGAGGTGGGTGAGGTTGCTTTGATAGGGCCCGAGTTAGTTCATCAGGCTGTTGAGAAAGTTCGACTTATGCTGATGTTAGAAGAAGGGACCTTGAATTTGATGTGCTTGATTGGGTTTAATTGAAAATCTCACATGTGAAGGGTGTGATGAGGTTTGTCAAGAAGGGGAAGCTTAGTCCCCGATATGTAGACCAATATCAAATTTTGAGGCATGTGGGTAAGTTTGCTTATAAGTTAGATTTGCAAAATGAGTTGGCAACTGTGCATCCCATTTTCCATGTCTCTATACTTAAGAAGTGTGTTCGAGATCTGACATCCATAGTTTCCCTAGAAGGGTTGGGAGTTGATGAGAGCCATTCATATGATGAAGTTTCGGTTGAGATTTTGGACCCGCAAGTTAAGAAATTGAAAAACAAGGAAATAGATTCCGTGAAGGTTTTGTGGATACAACTAGTTAAGGGTGCTACTTAGGAGGCCGAGGCTGATATGAAGTCTAGGTATCCTCATATTTTTCCTTCTACTCCTACTCTAGCTTGAAGTAATGAATTCCCTCTTGGTTTGTTCTATGATTTGAAGTCATGTGTGTTTTATGTGTTCTCATGATTTCTTTTTATACATGTTTATGAAAAAGCTTAAGTTTTTAAAGAAAATGACTTCTGTTAATCATTTTCTTCATGCTGTTGTGCATTGAGTATGAGTTGCCTATAGGCTTCATCAGGTGAATTGTTGAACATTACTTGACTTGGAGTGGAGATTTCCTCCTTGAGTATGTGCTTTGTGTATTGATTGCATTTAGGCTCCATGAGATTCTGTTGAACATGCTTTTAATGTAAGAAATCTGAAAATTTCATACATATTGGGTTGTTAGATGTAGTTCCTATTTCCTTATGGTGCATTGAGTATGTTTGGCTTGGAGTTGATATTTCCTCCTTAATTGTGTGCATTTAGTTAGTTGCATGCATGATGGGCTGCTAGTCTTGAGTCTTTTTGTTGGAAAAAGTGCTTAGAATTTCATTCGAGGACGAAGGATCCCAAGGGGGAGATAATGTAACACCCCTTATTCAAAAGAGGTAAAAATTGCAGATTTAGAAAGTTGCAGGTGCCAACCAACTGTGGCCACCCATGGACCGTAGGGAGGGTCCGTGGTTGGGGCACCTCAACTTGAGTCACACCTCAGGACTACGGACTGATCAACGGTCTGTTGGTCAGACAACATACCGTTGTCCAGGGTCCGTAGGTCCAAAGGCCAAAATAAAGTCTCTGACCACCGAACCACTACTAACCAGGACGGGCCGTAGATCAATCGATGGTCCGTCGGTCGTGGTTTCGTGGTTCATAACTGGCAGTTATTTTTAGGGACTTATGGGTCTTTTTCGATATTAATTAAATCAATGTGGTATCATTTTTCCTAAGTCTAGACCAGCTATATAAGTATCTTTAACCCCCAAAATCCCCCAATTAAGTCACTCTCTCAAAGCCCAAAAGAAAACCCCACACTCGTCTCAAATATTCTCTCTCTAAAAGGAAGAAGAAGAAGAAGGAAGAGATTGAAGCTAGGTCAAGATCAAGTCTCTTAATATTCAAGCTTTTGTGGGCTATGTGACTAAGGTATGATTGTTTTTCATCCATGGGATCCTTCCTACTATGGAGTCCCCCATAATTCCCCAAATTGTGAAGTCTAACTCCCCAATTCTAGTTAGGGTTTGTTCTAATGTTGTGGGTTGTGATGAATGTTGATCCAATTGAGTGGATTATGATTGGTTATGATTGGATTGATAGGATTACATGTTTTTAGGATGAAATTTTATGTACCCATTCCTATTCCATGATTCTAACCTAGAATTGATATAATTGGGTTGATGCCATGAAGGGAAACTTTGTGGGTTTAGATATATCCTTCTAGGATTGATGGTATATGATGTTAATTTCTTGAGATTAGAGCATATATGATGATCATGAGATGTGATGCTTTGAGACTAAAGCCTAGACTATGAATTGTTGATTGTTGATTGTTGATGTTGAAGTGTGAAGGGATACTTCCCATAATGAATAGCTAAGCATGATTGTGTGAATGTGAAAGGTTTACTCATGAATGATTCTAGGTTAAAAGGATTCCTTACCTAAAATGAATCTAGACTAAAAGACTATGTAATTGATGAGGCTAGATGTGACTACCCTTGACCTCCATGTGAGAAGGATATGAGGTGATTTCCCATACTCCTTAGAATTGAACAAGGGGTGATTCCTCACGTTCCTATTATTGACACCAAATTTTTGCCTAACATTTTCAAAATTTCGTAACTTTTAAGTTTTATTAATTCAATAGTTTAAAGTACATTTTTTTATATATAATTTTAAATAAGTTTATCAATATTTATATTTATTTTTCAAAATTTCAAATTTTTTTATCAGTTAATTTTAGTTACATTATTTTCATTATAATTGAAGTATTTGTTCATTTTGATTAAATAATTATTGGTTATGTTGATTTTCATTTTTTAATATTCATTTTAATCGTTACATTTGCTAATACTCATTTTGATCTTTTTTTACACAGTCTAAAAATTTATTTAAATATGAATAAAATTTATATACACAGATTAATCAACAATTTTGGACCATAATCTTGAGCCCATGACTTGAGCCTATTATATAACAATTTTCTATTTAAGCTTTATTAGGTCAAAAAAATAAATAAATGATGAATAATATTTTTTTTTACGGGGGAGAAACATTTTTCATATAGAAAAATACTAAATTTTTCCTCTCCCATTTTTCCTCTCTTAGCCGCCACCTCCAAAATCCTGTTCATTTTCTTCAGTCACCAAACCTAACACTTCTCTTCGTCGCTGCTGCCAGCAGCTCTCTCCAACAGCAGCAAACGACCCATTTTTTCGAGCCAACATCACCACAAAACTCCACCACTGCCTCTCCGTTTTCCTCAATAAATCCACGTCCAAACAGCCACCAACCCTACGCATCAGCTACACCAGACCACCAGATCTTCACCTAAAACCCACTCCATTTTCCTGCTCCGCCAGACCCCAAACCAGCCGCTGGAATTGCCACTCAAAAACCCATTCTATTTTTCTGTTTCTCTGGCAAAACCAGTTCGTGTTCTTTCCACTACCAGACTCCTTCGCGAAACACCACCCGTTCACACCGCCAGTGACTCCGGCGAGGAGCTCAATGCTCCAATGAGCCGGAGCAAAAGATAAAAGCTAAACGACGGCCAGTCCCTTCCCCTTTTTTTTCGATTTTTCGTTCATCTGTTTGTTTTGTAGGTGTTCCGTTAACGCCGACGAACCAGAGCTCGAACCAGTGAGCCTTTTTCTGGCGGAATAAGTGAGCTCAGAGCTCGCACCTGAGCGACGATAACCCCAAACTCTAGCTCTGGCGTGGCTCCACCGCCAGCGCACGGGAGTTCCAAACTCCGATGAGAACCATCAGTCCCGGACTCTTTTCGATACTATGTATTTCCTTTATTCCTTCTCACATTTTCTTTTTATCTGTTTTGCAAGTTGTTAATACTTCATTTTTATAGATCTTGCTTCATTATTTATTGTTTTCATTAGTTCTAAATATTTATATTGAAATATTGTTGGATGATGTGGTTTTTATTATTATTTTAGTTTTTGTTTTTGTTGTTGGACACATTTAAGTTATAATTTCTAGATTCGTTCATTTTGATGTTTTGAGATTTTGCCGATGATTAATTTGATTTTCTAATCGGATTTATCAATTACAGTGGTTTTCTTATTTTTCACATATTGCCGTTTACTGGTTAATGACTTTTAGATTTGATTTACTTATTTTATATTGTTTATTGCTATTTGGGTAATACATTACTGTTGGTTATTATTATTAATATTTTATTATTAGTAGTAGTAGCAGTAGTAGTCTTGTTACTATATTGTTACTGTTGGTGTTGTTATGGTTGATATTATTATTATTGTTATGTTTATCCTTTTGTTTTAAGTTAATTTTAGACATTTTGTGCTTCGCTAAATTATTTTTTTATGTTAAAACTAGCCAATGAAAAAATCTCTTTGTCGGTTTTAGAGGTCTTTCTATTTTAAAAGACGAAAATTTAGTTTAATTTAATATTATTTTATTTGCTAAAATTGGTCGGTGAAGAAATTACCGTCAATTTTCAAGGCCTTCCATGTTCATAAGACAAATTTTTATTTTAGAGTCGCTATTTTATTTATTCATTTTTATTTATTACTAACACTTTTACTAAGTGTCTTTACAGGTACACAGGTTTGCTTCTCATTGAAGTTATTCGAATAAAATTTGAACAACATTCTTTATTCATTATTTTGTATTATTCACGTTAGGCAAAGCCGTTTCTTATATTATTGATTTACTATATTATTTGTATATATTGCATGTTTGTTTTACTTGTATATTGTGTTATCTCTTTCTCAATTTGAAAAAATGAATTCAGTCGGGATCCACAATTATGAATTTCGAAGGATGCCTAACACCTTCTCTTCGAAATAACTTGAATAGCTTACCTAGAATCTAATGGTTTCGTAGAAAACTTAATTGGTTTCCTAGTTTTTCCTAAAATTAGGTGGCGACTCGTTTAAAATTCGTTTATTCTTTAAATTCTTTTAACATTAATTGATTATTTTTTGAGTCATCGCGACGTTTCACCCTATTTGAATAGAGTAGGGATGTAAACACCTATTATGATAAATTGACATGGAGGTGAGTATCGATGATCCTTATGAAATGATGTGGAGGTGAGTATCCGTGTCATATGATGTGATTCTGGAGGCGAGTACCCATGATCTTAAAGTAAGGCAAGAGGGGAATCCCCATTAGCCTTTGTAAGTTATACAAGGAGGCGAATCCCAATGTTTTTACAAGTATAAACAATGTGATTATGTTAAGAAGATGATTAGCTTGGAGTGTTTCTTGATATGCCTTCCATGATGTAAGCATGACTAGAGGTGGATGACCCAAGTCTTGAGTAAGGTTAAGTAGAGGTTGCTTGAGAAGTATTCTTCTTTTATCATGATGATGATTTATATGCTTGATTATGCTTTTGGTTTATATTGACTAACCATTATGTTTATGTTGTTTATGCTAGTTATTATATTTAGTATAGTTTTGTACTAACACATACTCTTGCCTACATTTCTTATCAAAATGTAGACGACATTGATTCTCACACTCGTGGTGAGGTACATAGTTGATCAAAGAGTGAATATTTGGTGAGTCCTCATAGCATTCGAGGATCTGATCACCACTTTCCCTTATGCCTTTCTTTTATGTTTTGGACTATTGTATAGGTTGTGTCCCAAGGATATTCTATTGTTCATGTTTAGATGGTTTGAGACAATTGTATTAGACTTTCGCTCGTTTTATAAAGACTTTAATTGTATTGAAATGTTTTAAATTACTGGACAATTTTCTATTACTTTATGCTATGATATGCTAAGTGGCTTGTATGAGGCCTCTCGGGGTCTTGTACGTCATGTTACATCTAGGGGGTACTCTGGATCGTGACACTTAAGAAATAACTAAAGTTCTTCATCTTCAAGTTTCAAGGATACTACCAAAGTTTTCCCTTTCAAGTATTTTAGATTTCATCAATTGGTATCCTTTCACCCATTGATACCCAAAGTAAACTTAATTCTTCGATTAATTAAATCTACATAATCTAGGATTCCAATGAAAAGCATGAATTTCAGCATATTTCAATTCTTCTTCATGAATAGTCTATCAATACATGTTTCACCTATAATTTACTATCTCTATATAGTAATTTAATTAGCCCTCATAATAGGAAAAAAATCATGTATTAAACTTGTGCTAATTGAATTACATACTCTATTTATGTAAAACCTTGGAACTTGGTAAGTGGAGTTGGAAAGGAAACTATGAAAATTTGACTACTGATGCAGTTCCTACGAGCCTAATTACGATCCATACAAGGTCTTACAATCTGTAGAAGATAGTCCTGAAATGGGTCCTCGAAAATGAAACTTTGACAACTACCAGAAGAGTTCTTACAGACCAACAAGATGATCTGTAGAAGTGTAAACGGCCTGTAGGAAGTGGTTGTAGGAGAGGTTCCAAAATTGGTGAAATTTTTTAATTGACCTTGGGTTCTATTGTTGGGCCTATGAACCGTAGAAGAACCTATGGACCGTAAGAGGTGTTCGTGGAATTTGACCCCAAAGTTGGTCTCCATCTACGGATGACCATGACAGTCTGTGGAAGCCTGTACGGACTATATAGGTTTGTTCGATAGTTTTAACTCCGGGTTATTTCGGTCTTTTCCTACCTATTCTACACCTAAACTATGTCGTTTTGACCCTATAAATTCGTTTTACTCTTCAAAATCTACTTAATTCTCTCTCATTCACTCAAATCCTTAAACGCTCACAATGTTTTCTCTCCAAATTCTCTCTAAGAATCCTCTCAAGTGGATTAGGGTTCTTTAAGATTTCAAGTCTCCTTTTCCAATTCCAAAGCTATGATTCATCAAGGTATGTGGAAGTTCATCAATGTAATCACTTTATCCATTGAGTCCCAAAGATTTCTCAACCTTCTTCTATGGTTTCAACCCAATTTTCTAGGGTTTGATATGATTCTTCATGGGTTTGATTTTTTATGATTCAATTCATTATATTTGATCTTATTATGTTTGAGCCAAATTACATGTTTTCAAAGTATTTCATGTGAACCCATGTTATATGTCTATCTTATGATTGTGAAATGAACTTTTGAAATTAGGCATGCATAAGAAATTGTAGTGACTATGATTCTAGGATGCTTTCAAATAAAGTCTCTCATGTTTTATGAAATTAGGTTGCTTTCGATTGAAGTATTCTCATTATGAAATATATCCATGATTAGCTATTTCCGATTGAAGTGTGATTTTACTATGAAAAGATTATCATGATGTAGATGTTTTTGATTAAGTGCCTTTTAAACATCGATTATGTTATGAAATCATGATATTTTAAAGGAAATATTCTTATGATTTACGACTCTTTGTGATTGAGTTGGTGTTACTGGATTCTCATTATTTCAAAGACTACAGAGATATGATTATGATATTATTTTATTATGATTTCCATTGGGAGTTTACTTAACACCGAGTGGATATGGGTGATTCCCAAAGTCCTCGACCTACGTGCCCCTGTAGGATGTCCCAATTGGACAAGTTAGCTAGTGGATCCACCTAAGATTAAGAACATGGTCGTTACCTTGACAAGTAGGATAATCTTTTTTCAATGTTGGAAATACACCAAATTTCATGTTATAGCTCACATGGTTTGTGTCGGTTAATGGTAACCATCTCATAAAAAGATTATGTTTTTCTCAAAGAGTTTATGACTTCCTCAAAGATGAAGATTTAAGCCTATGTTATGATTTTCAAATGTTGCACTGACCTTGCCTCATGACTTATGACTTTAGCTTATCAATATTTGATATATTTTACTAGGTCATGCATTATCATGTTTTCAAGACTTAGCATGTTTCACGTTTATGTTTATGCATGTTCGTCATATTCAGTACATTCAAAGTACTGACACATATATCTCTTGTGCCTATATTGTTTTATAATATAGGGTCCGCTGTTCCTCCGTCCTGCCGTGGTTAGCATATTGATTCAACTTTGGTTAGCTTGTGGTGAGTCCTCATGATTTGATTCATGATCACATGTTATGAGTTATATTCTATTTCATGTCATTTCAATTTTCAGAAATCTTTCATGAGGTAGGGGTTGTCCTAGTCAAAACTATTATATAAAGGCTTGTTATCAGACTTAGTATGTTTCCGTTTATCAATTTGTTGTACTCTGATTTTGATATCGCTTGTGATGTTGAAGTTGAGACTTATATCTCTCTTTCTTGCTTTGTTTTCTTTTATTGCTCATCTTAGTCTCATGCTTATGTCAAGTGACTTGTTTAATTTTAGGGTCTCTGGGGATTGTATTCGACATGTCAGGTGTAGAGGATAGTTTGGGTCTTCACAATTTAGAATGATAAAGTTTGTCATGATGAGTTGCGCAATAAATATTTCAATTCCACATGTTGATGCTTTCAGATTAAATGTTTATCAGTTCAGTCTCATATTTTAGTACCGTAGAGCTATTCGGTTTGTAAGTGTTACTCAGTCGATTGGTATATTCTTAGGAGTATTTGATAATGCTTAAATGTCCTCTTTACAACCAATTAAAAGGGAAAACATTCGTAGTCAATAAAAATACCCAACGAAGAGTCGAGATCAATCCCACATGGAATGGTATATCGTAGAGAATTTCATTAAGAATTTTGGGTTATAAAACCATTCATTTGTAGTATTAGAAATAAGTGGGTGGGTAATTCCACCAATTTAATAAAAAGATTTGGTTATCAATTGTCACAATTAAACAAAATTACGGGAAATTCAAGAAGTAACAAGCAATATAGGGGTGCGGGGATTGGAAATCAATGTCACATAGGATAATTGTGCTACTCTATAGTGATGAACATTCATGAATAGGTTAGGTCATTTGCAATGACACTAATCTTCTTTTGATCTCATAGCATCCTTGCATAGAATCTCCTTTTATTCTCATCTACAAGATAATCTAAGCAACTCAATACCTTACTCTATTCCCTATTTCGATGCAGAAATAGGGCAAATAGATTTGACCCATAACCTCTATTTCAAGTAGTTGCAGACATCAAACCTAAATTGCTAGTATCGAACTAACTATCCAGTCCAATCAATTTCTTTTGAGCATCGACCGGATATCGATAGTAGGAATTAAGTATGTAACCTTAAGCCATAAATTAACTACATGCTAATTATCCCAAGTTCATGTATGAATAACAACAAAGCAGAGCATAACACAATACCCACTACATTAAATCAACACCAAACCCCAAAATTGTACCCCTAAAACTTGAGATTTTAGCCACCCATCATAAAAAGTAAACAAACTATACCTTTCATGAAAACGACAATGGTTAACGTGAAATTAAGATATTACAAGTGAACCCACTATGAATTCTACTTCAATTTGTCAAATCTAATAGCAAAACTGAAAAACCCCAAAAACTAGAAAATGTTCTTCACAATGTAAAGTATTTCTCTCAAAAGTACAATTTGTCACACTAAATGCAACTCTCTTCATTCTCTCTCCTTTGGGCTATATATAGTTTCCCTAAATTTTGACCAAAAACTCAACACGCTACCCTTTGGGAGATGTTAGTCAGGCTTGCCTGCTCATTCATCGAATAGTCAATCGTGATTCGGCTCGCCTTCTCTTACTCTAGGCTTTAGGTGTTTGAACCTCAGTTAGTGAGCTCGTTTGAGTCTGCCTTTCACATTCAGTGAATCACCGAATACTACCTTGATTCGCCTTTCGCGCCTTCAATTTCCCTTCTTGCACTGTCGCTTTTGACAATGATCAGCAAGGTCGCCTTTCTAATTCAATGAGTCACCTTTCCTTTTGGAGTTTGCCGACTTGTCTCCATAGAAATAATAATTGTGCACCATCACTTTGGCAGTGTTGGAGCCTAAATAATTAATAAGGAGGTTCAAAATCTGATAAAATAGACACACGAAGTAGTCGAAGGGGGTTCAACATCTACTATATATACCTAAAAAAAATGGTTTAATCCTATATAAACAATATAATATTTCACCGAAGGGGGTTCAGATGAACCCCATGTAGACACATAATTTTTGACCGAATATAAGGTTTTACACTATTTTTTATTTCTTGAATAGTTTTTTTATGTCTAAGCTAGATATGTTGGTTTTGTGTCTTATTTTAGTAAGTTTATCTTTAAAGATTTGAAAATATTAAAAAATATATGTTTTCCTTTAATTTTAGTTTAATAATAAGCTAGTATTTCTTAATTATAATTTTAGATTAGCTATTCAATTATTATTTTATTTTTATAATTAGCTAATATTTTTATTATTATAATTTTTATATTATTTATTAAATATAATAATAACCTTAACCCCCACTACTCTTCCCATTTCCCACAACCATCACTCCATTAACCCCTTAATTTCCCACCCCACTGACCCACAACACATCAAATTCACCCCTACACACTATATACTATATACTACCTATACACACAACAACAGACGAAAAATCAGAAAGAGGAAGGAAAAAAAAGGAAAAAACAATCAGCAGGAAAAGGAAGAATAGAAACTCACATACAGCACAACACACACGACACACACACACAAAAAAAAAAAAAAAAAAAAAAAAAAAAAAAGAAAAATTATCCAACAACACACAAACAGACGAGCAAACCAAAAGAAGAAAAAACCTTCCCATTTTATTTTATTTTCCTTTTAAAAATTCAACAACACAGTCACATCTTTTCTTCCTTACCCATTATTTTCATATCAATACAAATATATATACCATCACAACAACCTACAAAAAATTTATGGGTGTTCTAATCGAGCTTCGGTTAAGATTTTGCGGTATTCAACTTTACCTTATCTCTTTATTTATTTATGAAATTTGATGTAATTTTATGACAAGTTTTCCTATTTATTTAATTTATAATTTGATTAAATATTGAGTTAAGTGTTAAGCATATCTCTATTTAATGAATTGAGATAATTTTAATTTGTGGCAATCTTGATTTATTTATTTTTATTTTAGTTGTTATTTCTTAAAAATGAACGGATTGTGATTGTGTTCTTGTTTTAACTTAGACGCCAATAAGGATAAAATAGAGATTATTAGGCTCAAAAAATTATTGTCGCTTTTATTTTATCAAACAAGCAAAAAAAGAGATTTGTTTTAGTAATTCGTCATTGTTTTGTTAGATTAGTAAGACATTGTTATCTGTGTAATGCTTAATTTTGACGTTAACTTTAAGAGTAAATAAAAATAAAAAGATGTAATATTGATCTAAAATTTTATCATGCACCCTAAAAGTTTAGATTAGTTTAATGTTATTTGATTATTATTTTTTATAAGGAACAAATATTTCTTAACTTTATATGAACTTTTAGGTATATTGAAAATATTTGTTTCAATTAAGAATGCGGTTGCACATCTTTTTTTGAGACAATTAAAAAATAAACTCAAGGATATGGTGATACACCTTGTCTAATAATATAATTAACTTTTATTAATGCAAAACAGAGACTTATAAAAAATAAGATTATTCAGTATGATGCAAAGAAGACAGTTATGTCTCTAAATGTGAAGACCAAGAATGCGATTACATATCTAGGTCGACTAAATAAAAGTTCAACAAATAAAAAATGCGAGCAAATCATGACCTATAAAATATATCCAAAAGATACTTAAAATAAATATAAGTTAATAAAAGTGACCATGCTAGAACGACGGGACTCGATGGATGCCTAATACCTTTCCGTCTGTCAACATAATTCCTTAACTGAATTTCTAGTTCGCAGACCAAATAAAGAGTCATTTCCTTTTGGTTAGGAACTAAAAAAGAAAAGGTGACTTGGAACACCATAACTCAATTGCTAGTAGCGACTCTGAAAAATTAAAAATAATCCCTAATCAATACCGTCACTTAAATTGGAAAAACCCCCTGCCTCCGTCGGTGCGAAAATGGGGTGTGACATCTCTGGCTACTCTGGTGGGGAATAACTAGAATTTGAGCGTTATTTTATAGGCTCTTACTTGATTTTATTATTATTGTTATTTTTGAATATATTGTGTATGATGGCCTAATGTGATACTTTCTGCCCATTTATCGCTTTTATATTTGTTGAACTGTATTAAATTGTCTTTTCTTACTCAACTTCTCTGAGTTTCTAGTAACACTTCACCCACATTCATAGGAATGCATTTATGCATCCTACTTCTATTGAGATAAAGTTGGAGTGTCTTGACACCCAGTGAAGGATTTTTAGTCACACATGTTAGATAGGGTTGGATTAGCAATAAAGTTAAAAAAGCGCTGCTACCGATAAGTTGCCCCTCCATGGCTCTAGTTGTCTATTCAGGTAAGCCAGTCTAGATACCTATCTTATTCAGGTTTGAACCTAGTAAAACTAAACATACACATGGTACCCTAGAAGACTTCGCTTATTTGCATAATTTGCATGTGACTTTGTTAGCCTCAAAACAAGAATTGAGTCCATCTAGGACATATATTCATCTCTTATTTGACCACTTAGATGAGTTTCTATGCTTCATGAAAATGTAGTTAATTAGAAAGTCTTTATAATTTGACCCATTTTAGTGTGATTAGTGTAGTGAAAAAGAAAGTTACCTTTCAATTTTTATAAAAAAAAAGAGAAAACACAAAAATATTTATTATTTTGGATGTTATTACACATTTCTTAAAAATAAAATAAAAGATTTTGTACAATTTAATAATATGACAAATTTATTTAGGTTTCTTTTGTATAGTTAATTAAAAAAATAAAAATATTTTAGTTTCATTATACATAAAAAAAATATTTTCATTTGTGAAAAAAACAAAAGTTTTTCTTACTGTCCAATCTGAACGAACTATGCACACTTGATTCTCTTCTCAATGAGATACGTAGGCAACTCACTTTGGGTTCGGTGATCTTTATTTATTTATCTTTTTTTAAAAATCCTTCTTCAAAAATTTAAAAAAAGAAAGAAGAAGAAGTTGTAGTATTTATTCAACTAATATTTTTTATTCTTACCTAAAAAGTTTTATCTTTATATGTTAGAACTTTTTGAATTCATTTTAGCATGAAGTTCAAGATAAAAAATAGATTGTTTCTTAATTTTCTTTTAGTAAATCAAGAAAACAAAAGATTTTATCTTAAAATTCTAAAGAAGAAAAAGTTGTTTAGTGAAATTAAATTATGCAAAGATCTTAATCATTTTCTTAAGTGTGTTATGTACACAGTCCAAATGAAATTGATCAATGCATCATTTTTTAAATAGATAAAAATATAAACAAATAATCAAATAATAATAAAGCAATAAATATAGTGGAGCTAGTGAGGATTAAACATTAAGTTCTCTAAGCTCATTCTATATATAAAAAGACATGTGTATGAATGACGTGTAACATGTGGTTATAATTGAAGAAGGTCTAACCCTAACAAGCATTATTATCCATACATGGTTAAATTAAGGTGGTTGGTTTGTGGTTAATCTGACATCCTATCCCTACAATACAAGGTCAAAAGAGAAAAAGAAAGTGACTCAAAAAGATGGAAATGAGTCGGACAATGATAAGGTCTAGACCAGATGATGCCACAAGAAACAGTGTCAATCGAAGAGGTAAGGATACTAAGATAGCAACTGGCGGAGATGTACAAAGCTTGGATGAGTGGATAAGCTCCACTGTCTTCAATCTGTGACTATCTAAATACAAATATGCCATCCTATGTCCAAATATCGATAAGTTATACAATTTATCCACATGGATTTGGTCCCTATGCTAACACATCCAACGTAGTTGGAACTTCTACGGTTCACCTTTTGAGTACACCTATGATGAGTAATCCACTCTTCGTGCCAACTACGCCGACTAAAAGCGTCCTGCAGCCTATAATGGAGCCAAATCCAATAGTGATCCTCTACCTAAAGTTCAATATGATTGAGATAATACCCTTGAATTGACTTTTAAAATTCCAGGCTCTTACCCTCACACTCATCAGTATAGTTACCTTGTTGAAGCTGAAAAAGCTGTTAAGAACGAGGAATATGAAGAAATGGCTAGAAAAATAAAGAGTTTAGAACAGAGTGTAAGAGATATGCAAGGATTGGGAGGTCACAAAAGTGTCTCGTTCCATGATTTATGCATGTTTCCCAACGTTCATCAACCCATTTGTTTTAAAACTCCAAAGTTTGAGAAATATGATGGATATGGAGATCTTGTAGCTCATTTAAAGAGATATTGTAATCAACTGAGAGGGGCTGGAAGCAAAGAAGAATTGCTCATTGATTATTTTGGGGAAAGTTTGATGGGAATTGCCTCAGAATGGTACATAGATCAAGATACTTCTAACTGGCATACATCGGATGATTTGGCTCGATGTTTTGTTCAACAATTTCAATATGACATTGATATAGTTCCAGATCGTACTTCGCTTGCCAACATGAGGAAAAAGACCACAAAAATTTTTCGTGAATATGCTATTAGGTGGAGGGAGCAAGTTGCTAGGGTTAAGCCACCAATGAAAGAGTGAAATAATTGATGTTTTTCTTGAAGCGTAAGTACCCGACTACTTTCATTATTTACTTTCCATTGTTGGAAAAACATTCACCGAAGTTATTAATATTGGTGAAATGGTGGAAAATGGCATAAAGTCTGGAAAGATTGTAAGTCAAGCTGCCTTGAAAGCCACAACACAAGTAATTAAAAATGGGTCGGGAAATCTTGGGGAAAAGAAAATGAAGAAGGATGTAGCAAAATGTTGTGTCGGCACACAAAAAAGTTTAAAGGGGCCACTTTATCAATATGCACCATCTCAATCTCATCATTATCACCCCATGCAAGGCATATAATACTCTATGGTCCCACCTCAATATGCGGTCTATTGTCCACATTCTTATCCCCATCCAACTATCCTCAATGGCAAGTGCCAACATATCAAAATTCTCGCCCCTCTTCTCATAATTTTCCAGCGCCTTACAATCTCCATCTAAGACAGGAATTTAGGGGAGATTAAAGGCCTAGGAACAATTTCACACCCAATTGGAGAGTCTTACATAAGTTTATTTGAGAAATTGAAATATTTGAATATGATAAATCCAATTCCTCAAAAGTATGTAGATCCACATGCAAATGATTTTATCCCGTGACACGTTGTGCATATTACTGTGATGCTCTAGGGCACAATATTGAAGATTGTTGAACTTTAAAAAGGGAGGTGGAAAAAATGATCCAAGCAAAGATGATTGTGGTCCAAAATGATGACCCACCAAATGTTACTCAAAATCAGCCGCCAGCGCCTAATGACTTACACTTTATTGATATGATATGTGATGACAAAAAGTGAGACAATTCTATAAATTCTCAAGAAAAGACAATTTAAATTGGTGGAGCTTCTGTAGTGGCAAAAGTACAAAATAGTGGCTAAGATGTCAAACATGGTGATTGAGATACCCTCTTCTTTTCCCTAGAAAAAAGTGTATGGATAGTTTATTTTGTCGGCATTTCTGCTACGCAATTCAGATTATTATTTTATTTTAGTGAGTCAGATCCTTCTGTCATTTCTTTTATGTGTTCATTTGTTAACTCTTGTAATAGTTTGGGTTGTTGATTAGTCCACCATTTGGACTCTTTTAGGGCTTTATTTTGATAGATTTAGTGTCCTTAAGTGCATATTTTGTCTCAATAACTGATGAAAATCCTTGAGTTTGAGGTATTTTAAGTTAGAGACTAAGCATGGACACTATTGGGCAGAAAGGAACAAGGCAGCTGAAAAGAATGAAGAAAAGAGGGCATAGGATAGCCTAAACCATTAGGCGAGTCGTCAATTGGCTATGGTCTCGCCTAATGTTTCAGTGTGACAATCTTTAAAGGAGAAAATCAAGTCGGCAAGATAAAGGATCAGTGGGTGAGTTGCCGAACGATTCCGTGATGCAATACTGCATCGCCCAACATTACAAAACTTAAAGTTGCTGAAGGCCAATGCAGAAGGCGATGAACCAGACCGAAGGGCGGATCACCAAGTGGATCGGTGATCCCGACTAACTTCGCCGAGTGATCCTTCACAAAACACTTTTTGACAACTATAAATACCTGCTTGAATTTTTAGTTTAGTATCAAGTTTTACAATTCAGAAACCATTTTTAGAATTACTCAGTTTTGGAACTTAGTTTTCGGAGACAATTTTCCTTAGCTTTGGAGATTTCCATTTCTAAGCAATCAGAAGTGGGTATTGAAGATTCTTCATTTTAGACGAGTTTAAAGACAATATATATTGTACCCATTTGATGGACACACTTTTCGATATCAATTTCTATCTCTTTACTATGTCTAGCTAAAACCCTAATTCTTGGGGTATGATTTTGTGAATATGGGTTGAATTTACTGCTGCGTATTGCTAATTGATTGGTTATACGCTGTTTAAAGGTGATTTCATTCAGTAATTGTGTTTGAATTTAATGGGGTTGTAGTTGCAAATACAATTTTATCTTTGTGTTTTTGATTTGCTCGAGAGAGAGGTTTTAAAACCAAAACTACTGAATCGATAGTCTGTGGTTATTTGGTTGTCGTGGGTTCAACTCGAAAAAGTGAATCCTAAACCCTCTCCCAGACATTCAGCTCGAGAGAGTGAATGGACTAAGGCGAAGGATGTGCTTCATTGCCTCTTATCAGTGTTCGAGAGAAACAGATTTGATTCAAGGTAAATTAATCGAGAGAAAATTTATCCCCACTAACGTATAGCTTAATTACCAATTTGCAGCGAGTTACTATCAATAGTAATTACCCGATTGTGTATTTTAGCACATATTCCTATCACGTCCCAAGAATCCTGTCTCCGTATTTGCATTTTCGATTTTTAGTTATCATTTTAATTGATACTTGATTACAAAACCCCCTTTGATAATTGACACTTGTGTCACCCTTTAATTTATCATGTTTTTACTCGTAAATGTTTATAGCTATAATTGACTTGAACACATTTATGCTTTTCTATTGATTCTCAATCACGAACCGCTCCCTTGGGACTCGACCTCAACTCACTAGGTTGTATTACTATTGAACACTCGTGGATGCTTAGTATTGGATGAAGCACCCGG
This sequence comes from Solanum bulbocastanum, assembly GCA_037074985.1. NCBI lineage: Eukaryota > Viridiplantae > Streptophyta > Magnoliopsida > Solanales > Solanaceae > Solanum > Solanum bulbocastanum. The sequence continues at coordinate 14,244,416 of CM073606.1, read as the reverse complement.
ATACATCAAGTCAGTTATTATAGGGTTACGTCATGTCTTTCAATCATTTACTTAATATAATCTTTGTTTTGTGTCACTTTGATGTGCTCTATTTAACTTTTCTATATACATATCTTTTCAATTCAATTTTTGTTACATGTTATGCAAGAGGATTTGGTTAGATCTTAAAGTTATATCTAGTCATGAAATGAATATACCAAAGAAGTCAAAAAAGAAATACATTAGAGGAAATGAATAAATGACTTAAACACCTTGATATGTTCTTTAGTATTGAAAATGGTGAAAAGAATAAATTTCATTAAAATTAACATATGTCATTTGTTGTTAAGAAGGTATTACTCAAATGAAGATTTCAAGCTGACAAATATGGAACAAAAATGATAAACATAACCATCAATGCATATGTTGCAAAGAGATATTGTATGATTTTCACATCTTAAAGGGCATGCTTGTATTTGACACTTGTAATAATTGATATGATGAAGACATTTCAGTCTACTATCTGATCACCGTGTAATCCTTTGATACCCCTTTTGAGCCTTAATTTTATTTTCTTTCATACCCTCTTTTGAAATCAAATTATAGTCAAAAAAGAAGAAAAATATAAGAGTCACAAATTCAAAAAAAAAATGAAAAAGAAAAAAGAAAAAAGAGAAGTCACAAAAAAAAATGAAAAATAAGGGTTAAAAAAGATCAATAACAACAAAAGAACAAACATCCTGAACTACGTTTGACTTGATTCTTGTTTTAACAAGATACGTAGGTAGCCTTATTTTAAGGTTCGGTCCAACCAAGAAAAAATCTAGAAAGTCCTCATAACAAAAACTAGGGCAAAAAAAAAAGATAGTTTTATTTTTCCAAAAAGAGTCAATTCCAAAAGTTGTAAGTCAGAACCATGTTACGAGTATTATATTTAAGCTTTCCTCTTGTTCTTTGTAATTCTGTCCAAAGTCACGTTACAATCCAAATAAAGACCTTCTAATCAATTTTTAACAATAACAAGTCGAGCAAGATTTTGGGTATTGATTATCATATAAGAAAAATATCATTTCATGTCATAAGGATGGAAAATGAGAGAATTTTATCAATAAAAACCCTCACAAGTGCTGCAAGACATCATTGGAGTTGAGAGAAAAAAATGAGAGTTTTACTGGTGAAAACTCATGATACCATAAGACAATGGTGAGTGAGAGACAAACTAAATGAGAGTAACCTTTCGAGGCACCACATGTCAAATGTGAGGCGTTAACCTAGTGCAAAAGTTGGATTATAGAAATTAGACTTCAAAAGTTGAAAGTTTGATAAAGATAAAGTTAGATTGATTGGAAAGATTATGCCATTTTTTCCAAGTGCATGTCATGATCATCAAAGTTGAACTCCGTATTCCAGTGAGTCATTTCTTTCTTTTCTTTCATAAAGGGACACACATTATTTCTTTTCCTTATATATTATTATTATTATTATTTTTTTTTTGTAATTTTCTTTGTGTTTATCTTTATTAAAATAAGCTAGAAATGCCTTCAAAATTTACTATCATTTTTTCAATTGCACAAAGTTAAAGGCTGGCCAACATATCTAAAGTGACATGATTCAAGAAGGATGGATATTCAAAATAATTTGTTGCAGTTGACAGGTTCTAAATTTAGTGACTGATTAGAATGGGGGAACAATATATTGAACATAAAGTTCTAGATTTGATAAATCAATTGAAGAGGTCTTCAGGGATAAAGTTTATCAGGATAGTCTAGGTAGCCCACAAAAGTAGTGTATCCAAGCTGAAGTTGACTTCAAACATGACAATAACAAGAGCAATCATCTGCAAAGCTAATGCCACAAACCGACCACCAACCAAAAAAAGCTTACAATTTTTCTTTTTTCTTTTTCTAAACAAGGAAAATATTGCTGACATAAAGGTTATCTTGAAACCTCAAATTTGAAAAATCATTACAAGAAATGCATCACATTTATTTTTATTTTTCTTCTAGAATAATCACTTCCTAGTCTAAGACATTTACTTTTTTCCATTCTCTTTTAGGATAACATTTCCTAGTTTGAGACATTATTTTTTTTCTTTCTCTTGGGATATTTACACTTCCTAGTTTGAGACATTTATTATTTTGAAGCTTACCATTACTAATAACTCACAAAACTTTTCTGGTGCAAAATGGGGCAAAAAAGAAATGTTGTGATGATTCCATTTGATGATTCTATTTAGCAAGACCTTTCTAAATATGAGAATTAGTGTAGCAGGACCCTTCTGGACAATGGGAATTAGTATAGCAGGACCCCCCTGGACAATGGGTACTAGTATAGCATGACCCTCATGGAGAAAGGAATTAGTGTAGTAGGACCTTCCCGGACAATGAGATTTAGTGTAGCAGGACCCTCTTGCACAATGAGAATTAGTGTAGAAAGACCCTCTTGGACAATGGGAATTAGTCTAGCAAGACCCTCATGGACAATTGGATTTAGAGTAGCAGGACCCTCCTAGACAATGGGAATTAGTATAGCAGGACCCTCCTGGACAATCTGAATTAGTCTAGTACGACCCTCTTTGACAATGGGATTTCGTGTAGTAGGGCCCTCCTGGACAATGGAAATTAGTATAGCAAAACCCTCCTAGACAATGAGAATTAGTATAGCAAGACCCTCCTTGACAATGGGATTTAGTGTAGCAGGACCCTCCTGGACAATAAGAATTAGTACAGCAGGACCCTTTTTGGACAATGGGAATTAGTATAGCAGGACCCTCCTGGACAATGGGAATTAGTCTAGCAGGACCCTTTTGGACAATGAGATTTAGTGTAGCAGGACCCTCCTGGACAATGGAAATTTGTACAGCAGGACCCTGTGGACAATGGGAATTAGTATAGCAGGACCCTCTTGGACAATGAGATTTACTGTAGCAAAACCCTCCTGGACAATGAGAACTAGTGTAGTAGGACCATCCTAGACAATGGGAATTAGTGTAGTAGGACCCTCCTAAACAATGGGAATTAGTGTAGCAAGACCCTCCTAAACAATAGGAATTTGTGTAGCAGGACCCTCCTAAACAATGAGATTGAGTGTAGCAGGACCCTCATGGACAATGGAGTTTATTGTAGCAGGACCCTCCTAAACAATGGGAATTACTGTAGCAGGACCCTCCTAAACAATGAGAATTAGTGTAGTAGGACCCTCTTGGACAATGAGTATTAGTGTAGAAGGACCCTCCTTAACAATGAGAATTAGTATAGCAGGACCCTCCTGGACAATGAGAATTAGAGTAGCTGGACCCTCCAAAACAATGGGAATTAGTGTAGTAGGACCCTCCTGGACAATGAGAATTAGAGTAGTAGGACCCTCCTAAACAATGGAAATTAGTGTAGTAGGACCCTCCTAAACAATGAAATTTAGATTAGCAGGACCCTCCCAGAAAATGGGATTAGCAGGACCCTCTTACATAATGAGATTTGGTTACTTTCTCCTAGGATAAACACTTCCTAGTCTGAGACTGTTATTGTTTTTATTTTCTCCTAGGATAAGCACTTCCTTTTGTCTGAATTTGTGTTTTTATGAAATTCACATATGCTAATAACTCACAAAATTTTTCCAATGAAAACTAGGGAAAAAGTTTTGTTTATTTCTTTTGTTTGTAATGGTTTTCAGGTATCTTCAAGGGAAACATGGATTTGAAATTCAAGAACAAAATTCAACTTTTTCAGAATAATCAATTCCACGATAGCCAGAATTAGCTTCTTCAATGCGTGTAGCAACCTGACCTCCTGACACCTGCTTCTGTTGAGTTGCTTCTATTCAACTACTGATCAAGAAAACATGCACATGCAAGAACTTACATTTTCAAATTGTCATTTTAAAGATTTCCAAAAGCTCACTCTAAGTAGCAAATTAAGCATCGAATTCCATTCAAGATTAAGATCACCAAAAATCAAGGTGATATCTCAAAGTCAAGACTTAAGTGAAGACTCAAGAGAACTTGCATAGGTAGGAGCTTGTACTTTTATTTTCCTTTTGACAATTAGCTTTCATTTTTTTATGTAAGGATAAGAGTCGGGACCTGGAGCCTCGATGGAACCTCACTTAACTTCCAACTCATCACCTCATCTCCTTGAACTACATGTAACCTGATTCCCTTGTAACCCAGTATATGTAGGATGTCCAAAACCAAGACTCTATCGCATATTATTATTTTTTCAAATAAGAGTCCGGTAAAAACTTATCGCTTTGTTTACTTCTTTGTATGAAAACTCTTTGTGTTTCCAGTCAAAGAGGGGAAAATTGTAGACACGTAATTTTTTACTGAATATAAGGTTTTACACCATTTTTATTCCTTAAATACTATTTTTTATGTCTAAGCTAGATATTTCAGTTTTTTGTCTTAGTTTAGTAAGTTTATCTTAAAAGATTTGAAAATATTGAACACTATATGTTTTCTTTTAATTTTAGTTTAATAATAAGCTTGTTATTTCTTAATTATATTTTTAGATTATCTATTCAATTATTAGTTTATTTTTATAATTAGCTAATATTTTTATTATTATAATTGTTATATTAATTATTAAAATATAATAATAACCTTAACCCCTACTCTTTCCATTTCCCACAACCCTCACTCCCAATAACCCCTTAATTTCCCACCCCACTAACCCACAACACATCAAACTCACCCCTACACACTATATACTACATACTACCTATACACACGACAACAGACAAAAAAACAAAAGGAGGAAGGAAAAAAAGGAAAGAATAATCATCAGGAAAAAAAAGAATGTGCAATGAGTTTCAGAGATATTTCAGCGCAGTTACCTCTTATAAGAGGATATTTTTGAGCAATTATCTCAACCCAGAGAAAGAGTATGTTTTATACATTTGAGAAAGATTATATTATTGGGAGAAGTATTGAACACCGATATAAGTGAGAGTTCAGACAACCCACAGTTCCCATAAACCATGCTTTGCCAATATGGGTACATGATCGTACTATTAAGATAAATTCTCATTGCTTTGTGGATCCACTTAGTTGAGAGGTTTTAAATGTCGACACAATATAGAACAACTGTGGTAGCGGGGTTAAGACGTTATCATCACATAGCACATGTTGATTGTTGGTTAGAAAATGTCCTAATAGAGTTAATGTGTATTTTTATATATCACTTATTATGTTGAGTTTAGAAATGAGAAAGTATTTTGTCAAACTTTAAATGATTTAACTCCTTTATTTCTTTACCTTAAGATTGAGTATATTGTTACCTATTGCAATCATTTCATTAATTTATTTCTTCTCGCTAGATTACATACTCATACATTCAAATGTATTGATGTCATTCGACCTATTTTTTGGAGGTATTGTGGGTTTTTCCAGTCATCTATCTTAAACATTAGAGGCTTCATAGATAGATAGACTCAAGAAGTATATTAGTACATTCTTTCATTTAAAGATGTTTTGCAAATTATTATTATTATTGCAATAAGTACTTTCAGACATTCTTATGGAGTTTCACATTTCTGTTTTAAGCCTATTCTCGATTGAGTAAGTCTTCCACTAATTAGTCAGCTGGGCCAAAGGTTCGCTTGGTGACCAACAATGGTTCTTGAGTGCCGGCCACATCCAAGGTGTGGGCTTGGGGCGTGAAAAAGTTAGTATCAGAGCACAAAGTTCAAGTGTCCTAGGGTATCTATGAAGTTGTGGAAGTAGTATCTTATTTATGGTTATGAGGGCCTCATTTCTATAATTCAAGGACTATAGACATTTAAGAAAAGTTTCCCTTCTTTCATACTCAAAATCTTGCAATAGAACTCTGTCATGAGAAACTTATTCAAACTCATGCGTTACACAAATTTAGTTGACTACCCCTCATACTAAAGGTGGTTGAAAAGCAAAGCCCAGATATTTATTGATAAGTTACTCTCAGCAAAAGTGTCCATAAAGTAAAGAGATTACACACGGCTTGAGAGAAGCCAATTAGTGTGCATTAAGTGTATCGATTCAAAATAATGCATCTTTTTTTAGATGACTTGTGAATTCGTGCTAAAAGCAAGATGTGCTCTCAGATTCTCTTCATAAATCCTTGTTTCAGGTGATGCCCATTATGAAGGGAGTGTGTTTTTGAGAGCTTGGATAGTATTATCACCCGTAAGATAGTATGAGATGAAATGTTATGAGCAGTAGTAGTAGAAGTGCGTAGAGTTATAAGTATGCATTTGGAAGTGTAGTAACATAAAGAAATGGGGACATATATTGAGTAAAGTGTATAGTTGTAGTCATGTACCCAGTAAGCCGTTAATGAGGAGTTTTCCCTTATGTGTAGGCCAAGGAGTAATTATTTTATGTGGATTTCATTATAAGAGGTAGAGGAATAGTTACCAGTCAGGATATGTTAGAGTATAATTTAACCTGAAGAGAGTTTATGCCAATGTAACACTACATTAGTGAGGGCCAAGTATAGGTATTTAATAAAAGAATAGAGTATTCATGAGGTGATAGATGTAATCTAAGTTTATGCTTTTGAAAGGAGAGCCCCTTAATATTTATAGAGTTATAGAACTAATTAGGAAAGGAGGTGTAGTGAATGGGTAAATTGTACTTAGGTTGTGAAAAAAATTGTGATGATAAACTATAAATAGGTAGACTGGGAGATAATGATTGACTTCTTGTCATGAGGTATTAGTGGGTGATGATGTTAGTTTTGAGATTTGATCTGGTAGGTTTGACAAAAAGTAGATGAGGAATTAAATTAACAAGTGTGGTATTATGAACCTTAGCTGAGAGCAATGAAGTGTGGCTATGTCATTAGATTAACAAGAGCATTAAGAGGTGTACCTAAGATCGTATGTAGTCAGACAAGCTTCCAATTAAGTTTATGGTTTGTTCATTCATACGTACTTAGATAGTTTTTTCAAGTTGTCGGTGTGGAGTAGGATGATGTGAGCATTATTTATTGCCCTTTAGAGGTTGGTCGAAGGGATCATATATAGCCAATGATGAGCCTCTTAAATATAGTTCAAGTTTCCTCTAGTTGGGTAGATGTGAGCATAGAAAGGTGGCATTAGAAGGCTAAGATGGAGAAGTCACACTATTAAGAGTTAGACCAAGCGACTTTATAAGCCACTGAGAAGAGGTTAAGAGAGTCATCTATGAAAGAGTTCTTTGAAGGAATCTTAGTACCTGCATATGGAGAGTCCGTAGCCATGATATTAGCTTTTCCCGAGTATTAGAGTAAATGAATGTAGAATAGTATAGAGATGATGTAATAGATCCATAACTTTAATGTGTCAACTTCAACCTAAGGGGGAGATGATAAGATGAGAAACCAAGTCAAGTGTGGAGAATCATATAATGATGTGTTCATATAAAGTTATGGTGTTATATCAATCCATTCACACTCTAGTGTATTCCTCAAAATTTAGTTGTTACTAAATCTTGTTGATGTCCCCAATATAAGAATCGTGTTCATGACTTATTGATTGAATAACACTATCAAAGACACTTAATCCAATTCAAAGAGTCAACGATCGTTAGTCAGCATATAACCCAACTAAATGAGTTGGGGTCGAATCCCACAGGGAGTGGTATGTGTTTGAGAATCAAGAGCAAAGTACGAATTTGTTCAAGTCAATCATATGAATAGATATTTATGAATAAAAACATAATTCAAGTTAAGGGGTGACAAAAGTGTCAAATAAAGGGGATTTTGATTGTAATTATCAACTACAACAGCAACAAATAACACAAATTAACAAGTAATGAGGCGAGTTCTTGGGATGTGATTGGATTGTAGGCTAAGGTAGACAAATGAGTAATTGCAACTTATAGTAAATAGCTGTAAATTAGTGAATAAGCTAGACTTTAGAGGGGATAAACTTTCTCTTGAACAATTTACCCCGAATCAAGTTGGTTTCTCTTGAACACCAACAAGAAACAATTAAGAACAACCTACACTTTAGTCCATTCACTCTCTTGATTTGAATGTGTGGGAAAGGGTTTAGGATTCACTCTATCGAGCTGAACCCATGACAACCAAATACCTATAGACCTTCAATTCAGTAATCTTGATTTTAAAACCTCTCTCTGGAGCAAGCCAAAAACATGAAGGTAGAGTTGAATTAAACCACAATTATTGATTGAAATCTCTTCTAAACATCATTTAAACTATCAATTAGCAATACCCATAAGCTAAATCAACCCATAATCACATAATCACACCCCAAGAATTGGGGTTTTAGCTAGACATCATAAAAAGATAGAAATCCTTACCAAATTGTGTTTCCATCAACTGAGAAAGATTATTTCGACTTTACAAAGGTCCAAATTGAAGAATCTCAAAGACCCACTTCCAATTTCTCAAAAAAGGAAAACTTCAATTCTTCAAAGCTAAGGAAATGTTTTGTCTCCAAACTCAGAGTTCTAACTCCAAAATTCTATATTATGAAAACTCTTATTTAAGATAGATTCTAAACATAATGTTTGAAATTGTATTTATAATCGCCAAAAATATGTTACGAAGGACTATTCGGCGTAGTAAGTCAAGATCACCTATCAACTCGGCGATCCGCCCTTTGGTCAGTTCCATCACTCTTTTACTTTGGCCTTCAGCATCCTTAAGTTCGGTATCTTAGGGCAATCAAATCATTGTATCGCGAAACCGTTCGGCGACATGCCTACTTCTCATTTCTCTCACCAACTTGATTTTCTCCTACAAGGCTTGGCACACTGGAACTTTAGGCGAGGTAATAGCCACTTGGCGACTCGCCCAATAGATTAGGCAATCATCAAACCTTATTTTATTCGTTCTTTTACCAGCCTTGTTATTTTTTGCCCATTAGTTTCCTTTCTTTGTTCCTAAATCCAAATTCCTGGAAAACAAGGATTTTACATCAATTATTGGCACAAAATAAGCATTTCAGGACACTAATCCAAATAAAGCCCTAAATGAGATTCATGGACTCATCAACACCCCAAACTTAAACTTTTTCTTTTCATCAAGTAAAACTCAAGTTCTGTAGTTCAAAAAGGATGTCTCAAATAGTGCTACACAAGACTCAATCATGAATGCACACAAAAAGACTCAACTTACTCATGCAAGGATCAATTGTGCACTCAAAGATTCAAGTTGTGACTCACCATTATCAAAGATTCTCAAGTTCACAATAATTGCTTCAAATGAAAGTTCAAGCTCAACAAAGGTACTCAAATACCCTCACACAAAGAATGATTTCATATTCACACACAATGGCTCAACAATTTAAAGCTCCGAAATCAAATGCAATATTCACACTCACAAAGATGAACACAATGCATGATTTCACCCATATATTTGCTTTTATTTTCCAACCAACAATTGTTATAGCTCACTCAAGATCAAAAAGGTCTTTTCAAGGTTTATAATGGGGCTGAGTGCAAAGGTATGATCATTTAGGCTTAATGGTTGTAATCCTCATGAACTGTGGTCTGAACAATTCTTTCTTTCCTTTTCTTCATCATTCTCATTCATGCTCAAAAGTCACCTCATTATTCATCTTCCACGGACTATTGGACACCCCATTTTCTTTGCAGTTTCATAACTTTATTCCGCAACTTTTTCATTCGTTTCTTCTTTTTCTCTTTTTTTTTTGGTATGAAGGGGTTCCATCTTTCTCAAAATCACGGGTCAAGGGGGTTTCTTTGCATTTCTTGATTTACCTTCTATTTTCACCACACCCCCAACTTATGCTTTTTTCCTAAGTTGGCTATTCAAACAAACCACAAATCATGAGGATTATGGGTAATGGATAAAGAAAGGTCAGAATTTCATCAAATTTCTTCCAAGAAAAGGTTAAGGCTCAAAAGGTGTTCAATAAAAGTTCACACACTCACAAGGTAGGCCACAAAAGAGGTATAATGTCAAATTGTTTCACACTCTTCAAAGTTGCCTAAGATCATCTCAAGATCTCGCATCACTTAGTGAGCGGGACCAACAGGGCAAATTCTAGGTGTCATCACACATGGTTCACGGTAAGCTCATCACAGAAGGGATTGCCACCAATGTCAAACAAGACTCAACACTTTCACTAGTGTGCAATGATCATCACAAGAGATTCAATTTGATAATTAGATAGTCACAACGAGATGCAAAAATTTCACATATTGTCTATGCAACTTCATATGGTCTCATCATAGCCGCACATTCATATTTGTTCGATTATGAGCACTATTCAAGTCATCGGTATTGATCAAGACCGATACTCAAATTTGCAGAGCAGCCACATTCAAACACAAACAAGCGGTGCCATAATTTTTTTTGGAAGGGTCCAAAAATCATTTACAATTAAAGCAAGGAGCCACAAGCTCAATCACCCACAAAATACAGTATCAACATAATTTATAGCTCAAAAACCCACATATATAGATAGAACAATAGTCATAAAAGGTTGGTCTCACCTCACTACAAAACAAAAGCTATTTGTTCTCAAATGCAAAAAGTATCCAAAAAGTCAGCAAAAATAAGTCATAGAGGGAGGTAAAGAGAAATCATGTCTAAATAGTCACTCCATCTGTCTGGGCATCAGTGCCCGGTGTATTGCTCTGAGCTGGGTCTCAGCACCTGGAGACACATCAGAAGTAGTGGGTCTACTTGGAGTTGTCATGGATGTCTCTGTCAGTGATGTCTGGATCACCGACTGTACAATTGTCTCCTCTAGATTTGGCATATCTCCATATATGCTCTTCTCGCTCACCTCTATCTGCTTCTCGTCGGTCTCTGCCTCTGATTCATCAGTTGTTGTGCCATATCTATGTACATCTTCGGTGGTGGTTGGAGGAATCTCAGATGTCTCTGGGGAATCATCATCATCAACGGACTCCAGTAGTGAAGTGAAGTCAGTAGACTTTAGATAGTCCACGTCCTTCCTCAGATCCGCAACTTTGGCTTTTAAAGTCGTAAACTCAGAGGTCTCCCCCTCTCTACTCTCACAAGTTGTGACTCTCGCAGTCAAATCATCAATAGATAGTCGGAGGGGAGTAAGTGCGGCTAAAATAGCAGCCTCAAATATCTAAGGCAATTCAGCCTCCAGTCTAGTAGACCTCACATCAGTCGAGTGGGCTACGTGTCCCATCTTCAGGAGCATGCTAAGTGGTCTTGGTGGGCTGGGTCGAGGTAGAAGCACCTAGAGCTCTGAAGAAGAAGTAGGAGCAGGTGTAACTGAAGGCTCAGAGGCCAGAGTAGGCAAAGATGCCTTTGCAGGTATCGAATCAATGCCCACCTTCGGGGATGTATCTATTGGAGCTGCTCTCCTCCTGTTTTCCTCCTCTCATGTGTATTCGGCCTCTATACACCTGATATCTTTGGACGAGGAGGGAGTGACCTCAATATCTCTCGTATCATCCTGGGGCACTCCAGCACGCCGACACAACTTCATGATCAAGACTGGGAATGGTAGGGAAGTCTGCCCTCATGGCCATCTCCTGCTCAATAAGGAGTCCTAGGTTGATGCTCCTCTAGGATATGATCGACCCAAGGTAGGCCACCTTAGGGTGGTGTAGAATGGACTCGTTTTGGGATGGTATGATGGTGCTGCTAATACGGCCAAACAAGAACCGAGTAGCTATATTTAAATCCCTTTTCTCAATGGGGACCCCTACCTTGGTCCACCTCGGGGTGGTATCGAAAATCAATGGAGCAAGCCATCCCTTCAAATCATCCAAGGATTGAGTAGTAGGCAGGCCCTCATATGCCACTGTAGCTCCTAGAGCCCTGTTGAGTACATTATTAATGTACAAGTTACTGCATCCAACTTCTTTTCCCTGGACTATGACCGACTTAACCAATCTAAAATCACTTGCCTTCTTCTTCCCCTTGGGTACCAACTCTCCATATGCTGTATAAAACTCCCAAACCCATGTAGGTATGTACGAGCGTCTAGGTTTAGTGAACTGCTCAAAACGGTGATAATGAAGAGTGTCCCTCACTAAGGAGTATTTGCCCTCAAGACCCTCTATAGACAACAACTTCTCCTCGACAATAGTCTACAACCCATCAGCTTTTAGTCTACTGAGAAGCCTGGGTGGAGGGACTACTGGTTGCTGGAGCCATAGAAGGTGCCGGAGCTGGCACTATATCTGCTGGAGAAGAGGTCGTTGGGGCTCTAATTGAGTCAGGATGGGATCTAGCATAGATCTCCACCCTTCGATATGTAATGGCTGGTCATTCTTAGGCTCATATAAAGTAGCTCGGGAGTCAGCAGTCACTCTTTTAGATGTGGGGCTCTTGCCTTTGCTCTGACCTCCTATTGGAGGCTTTTTTCTCCCTTTGTTGGAAGGATTTCCTCCCCCTTCATTTATCACAGTACCCCGTGGTCTTTTACGGGGTGGCATGTCGATGTTTGCCCTTGCCAAATCTGTAAAACATTAGGAAAAGTTAGAAATAATACAAGCAAAAGCACAGAAGAAAAGAGTTACAGAAAGACTCACTGAACCGATTGGCGAGCAAGGCTTAGCCCACTAACAGTTACAGTGCTTTTAAGGATTAGGGGCGCAGACAAAGAGCAATCAAGGAAGACCTTTGGCGAGTCGCCGAATGCACTCGACGAACTCAAGATTCTCGCCAAAAGTTACAAAACCTTTTTTAAGATTAGGAAAGAAATAAAAGGCGAGAAGGGGAACTTCAGTGAACTGACGAGTGGTTCGGCAAGATCGACCCAGCTCACCAAATGACCCAATGGGCCTACTTTCAACCCAACTTCCCAAATTCAACCCCGCAGCCCTCGAAAACAAAATCAAAATATGTACTCTTATATTTAAGCTAAGACCCAGTACACCCATGCCCCCGAGATACTCAGACTTCTCCTGGTTTGGAAAAATTTAGCCATTTGACGACTTTTTCCCTTAAGAATGACGTCAACTACTTCCTCATTGGGCAAAATACATCATTTGACACAAATGTGGGTTACTTAGACTTCACCCGACTAGACCCGAAAAACATTCAAGCACAATCCCATAATTTTAATCATTTTTAAAGCACAAAAAACTCAGGAATTTTTCATTAAAGCATTATAGGCATTATATTCAAATTAACAAAGGTACACACATACACAATTATGATTAGAGAGGCCTAGCACACATCACTAAGACAAAAATCATTGCAAATGAGTAAACATTGTTAAAAATGAATTTGGGGTTTAGAAAACCAAACTTAGATGCCGAATAAATACTTTGAAAAGCTAGGCAGCAAAGAAATCCAACTCCGATCACAAATCTGACAACTAAAATGCGATAAAAATGCAAGAAATATGGAATAGTACAGTGCGGGTGTGATTTTGTAAAGTTAAAAAGTGAGGGAAAGTGAAAGAGATTTAAAGTTTAAACCTTTGGCCTTTAAAAACCGCCCAGTTCTCACCCATTCAGTGACACTAGTCTTGATCGCCGACAGTGACACGCTGAGTGGGCACTTACCTCGCCGAGTTTTATAGGTCCTCCAGTTAATGTGAGGGTCCAAACGGTGAACAAAATCACAATCGCCGACGACCTGGTCGGCGATTCTCCAATATGTTCCTCGGCTCGCCGAGTTTTACAAACTTGAATTTAAAAATGCCTTGAGTCCAACGACGGTCCAAGTCAAATTTACTGGCTGGACTTTTAGCTCACTAATATCTACCTTTCTAGCACATCCTACACTTTAACTTGCAAAATCAACACACAATTATTTCTAAAACAAAAATAAAGCGATAAACACTTGGGTTGCCTCCCAAGAAGCACGTTAGTTAACGTTGAGGCATGACACAAGTCCCCACTTAAGTTCCAGTAGTAACCCCTCTTCTGGCTCTAGGTAGAGACAAGACAACACGTGGTCCACTTGTGACTCTAGTAGCTGAATGAACACAAATGAGAGGTTGTCATCTGATTTAGTATCAAGACATTCTCTCTTATATCCTCCAACACTCTGTCATGCTCTTTGACTTTGAGTAGAATGAGTAAGAGGACCTCTTCATCATTCGATGCTCGTGAGGGGGAATGTATTCGTCCTTCTTCTTGGATACTACCTCCAATTCCATGACTTTCTTGGCTAAGACATCCAGCTGAGTCAACAATGTGCCTAATTCTTGGTCTTTTTCTTTCTCCTTGTTGATCTTGGCCACGTGATTAAGGAGTTGAGTTGCTTTAGCATAAAGTAGCTGGATGAGACTACCTGGAGAGATTTGGTCAGCCATTATTCTATTTTCGGGGCCAAGACCCCAGTAGAAGAATTCCAGAAGCATCTTATATGGAATTCCTTGAGTTTGGCACTGCTGCAATAAGGCCTTGAATCTCAGCCACAACTCATAAATTGATTCTCCCTCCAAGTGTCTGAATATTAGGATGTTATCCCTAAGAATCATCATGCTCAAAGGAGAGAGGTCCATTTGGTCACCGTTGATACAAGACATGTTCCAATTTTGTGCTCAAAAGCGCAACATGAAAACCACAACCAAAAGTAAGTAGATTTAACTACAACTAACAAGAACAAAATTCAACTTAACTAAAGATTCTCAACCAACACCACTCTTCGACAGTGGCACCATTTTGATTGAATAACACTATCAAAGACACTTAATCCATTTCTAAGAGTAAATGATCATTAGTCAGCATATAACCCAACTAAATGAGTTGGGGTCAAATCCCATAGGGAGTTACACGTGTTTGAGAATCAAGAGAAAAGTATGAATATGTTCTATTCAATCATAGGAATATATATTTATGAATAAAAACATAATTCAAGTTAAGGGGATGTGAATAAAAACATAATCAACTACAACAGCAACAAATAACACGAATTAACAAGTAATGAGACGGGTTCTTGGGATGTGATTGGATTATATGCTAAGGTAGACAAATGGGTAATTGCAACTTATAGTAAATAACTGTAAATCAATGAATAAGCTAGACTTTCAAGGGGATAAACTTTCTCTCGAACAATTTACCACGAATCAAGTTGGTTTCTCTCGAACACCAACAAGCAACAATTAAGAACAACCTACACTTTATTCCATTCACTCTCTCGAGCTGAATGTATAGAAAAGGGTTTAAGATTCACTCTCTCGAGTTGAACTCATGACAACCCAATACCCACAGACCATTAATTCAGTAAACTTGGTTTTAAGACATCTCTCTCGAGCAAGCCAATAACACGAAGGTAGAGTTGCATTTACAACTACAACCCTTTAAATAAAATCACAATACTAATTGAAATCACTTCTAAATAACATTTAAACTATCAATTAGCAATACCCATAAGCTAAATCAACTGATAATCACACAATCACACCCCAAGAATTGGGGTTTTGGCTTGACATCATAAAAAGATAGAAATCGTTACCAAATTGTATTTCCATTAATTGAGTAAGATTATTTCATCTTTACAAAGGTCCAAATTGAAGAATCTCAAAGATCCACTACCAATTTTTCAAAAATGGAAAACTTCAATTCTTTAAAGCTAAGGAAAAGTTTTTTCTCCAAACTCAGAGTTCTAACTCCAAAATTCTATATTATGAAAACTCCTAATTAAGAAAGATTTTAAACATAATATTTGAAATTGTATTTATAGTTGCCAAAAATATGTTGCGAAGGACCATTCGAGGTAGTAAGTAGGGATTGCCGATCAACTCAGTGATCCGCCCTTTGGTCAGTTCCATCACCTTTCTGCTTTGGCTTTCAGCATCCTAAACTTCTGTAACTTTAGGTGATCAAATCACTGCATCGCGGAACTATTCGGCAACACGCCAACTTCTCCTTTCTCTAACCAACTTGATATTCTCCTTCAGGGCTTAGCACAATGGAACTTTAGGTGAGGTAATAACCACTCAGTGACTCGCCCAATGGATTAGGTGATCATCAGGCCTTCTTTTCTTCATTCTTTCAGCTGTCTTGTTCCTTTTTACCCATTAGTGTCCATGCTTTGTTCCTCAATCCAAATACCTGGAAAACAAGGATTTTACATCAGTTATTTGCACACAATAAGCATTTAAAGACACTAAATCTATCTAATTAAAGCACTAAATGATTCCAATTGGTGGACTCATCACTTATGCCCATACACTTCAGACATATTCATATTTATGCTCAGTCCCCAAAATGAGGGGCAAAGTCTTTATATCATTGATGTCAATCTTACTCCATAAACTTATGCATATCAGCCTCTTGATATGAACCTATTCATATAAGCACTCATATCTCATAGTATGCTCAATCTCATGAATTCATGATTTATTCTCAATAGCTAGCAACATAATGTAATGTCATCCATATTCTCGTATTAGAATTCTTGAATGAGTTGTGTTTATGATCTTTCTCCCTAAAGCTATTTTTGTGATCGATTTTAGTTAGGGAGTGATGTTGATGATAGTAGTTAAGTAGTGATAGAAGAAGAAGGTTAATGTTTCTTATGTTGGTAGTGATGGTATGCTTATTCCATCATATAAAGGTGGAGGAAGGATGAGATGAAGTTTTACAATGAGTAATAGTTAGATGAGAGTAGTTAGTCAATTCATGGTAGTAATGCCTGAAATTTCAAATTGTAGAGATGACGAGAGAATGAGAAATTCTTAGAATATTAGTTAGTAGGAGTCCATAGATGAATTATAGTTTTAGGCTTGAATGAGGTGTTGATAACAAGTGGATGAATGCATAATGTATTTGGTGGTTCTTTATTAAGGATCAAGGTTGGTTGAATACAGTGGTAAAGAGTAGTATTCTTGGGATGAGATTCTCTATAGATGTTTAAAACCTGAATCATGTGGTTTAGATTAGTATAAGCATCTAATATTTAGCACCTTGTCATTTTGAGGTAGGCTAGAACATAGTAAGAGCTGCCAATTCAACTTAGACCTTGGTAAGAGTACTCATAAGATCTTGTAGGAGATGAGTTGCAGCTAATGGTATTCATAAAGGAAAGCATGATTAGAGGTGTTTCTAGGCTTGAAAGCTAGCAATTGTATTGCTTAAGGCATAGTAGTAATATTCATACTTCGTGCTCAGATACCCTTGTTTCATGTCAAATAACTTCAGATAGAGTGTGACTATATTCAAACTCATATCATTTGTTACTTATGTGATATAAAAATTTCCAAATTCTTAGTATGAAATAGTTCTGCCTATGTTAGTAGGAAAGTTAAAAAGTTAGAAAGATAGTAAGAGTAAATGTTTTCCCTTTCCATGCTCATTTCATCCATCATTTGAGGACGAATGATCCCAAGATGGAGACATTGTAACCCCCCAAAAATTTCTAAGCTAAGATCCGAATCATTTTATAGCACCTCGCAACTCTACTCTTAAAATTTGAATTGTACGTCATAAGTATATAAGCTTGAACCAGGTTATTTTCTACTTTATCATGAGTTATAAAATCCTTACCAAGTGTATAAAGAGTATCTAATGTTATCAAGGGTCATAAGGGACCTCAAAAACCAAGCCAAGTTCATAACATTCCTATTGGCTAAGTTCTAGTGAGTTCATATAAAGGTCAAATTCAAAAGTTGATATCTCTCATAATATAATTAATTAGGTGGCTTACGACCTGCAAAATTAAAGGTCTATGATTATTCTTTCCAATTCACCTAAGTTTGTCTTAATCCATGTTTGGAGTAAAACGTTATGATTGTTTTACTAGAATATAGCTAGGCTGGGAAATTGGGCGAACTCACCTGCTCAATCAGTGGTCCGCTGAAGGAGTTGGCAAATGGCTGAATAAGCTCATAAAATAGTCCCAAAAACCTTAAGCTTTTGTCCATTTGGGAGATCTAAAGTACCAATAGGCAATCCGCTAAGTATTTTTGGCGAGAAGACCTCCGAATCGCTAATTTGGACGACGGGATTCATTAAAAGGTTGTTTTCCTTGATTTTTATGGTTGTTTTGAGTTTCTAGAAGGTTTTTATTGATCTTTTACTCTAAATCAACTCCCCTAAGTCTATATTACAACCTTATAACATCATTAAACGACCAACTCTCAAAATCCCCAATTCACATTCTTCCCAAGGTCAAGAACTCCAAGAAAGGAATTTCTTTAATCTCTCAAGCTCTAAAGGCCCCAAGTTCAAGATTCTCTTTAAGAATCCTAAGGTTTTAAATCCAAGGTTCTTCTCCACCCTTCATCTCCAAGAAAGTCACAAGAAAGACAAAAGCTAGGGTTTCATGTCTTTCAATCAAGTTTTTCTTCAAACCTCTTCAAGATCTTTGTTCTTCTAAGTATGTAAGGCTATCATACTGTTGCACAAATTCTTCCTCATGCCCTATGTCTACTTTTGAAACATGTAAAAGAGTAATCTAAGGTTCTAGCCTTAGATTTGAGTATTCTTGAAATAAGTTGATATTGAGTTCTGAGTTCTTCAGTTACTTATTAAATTCCATTTCCTATTATTGAGTTGCTTTATCTTGCATTGAGATTCTAGAGTTGATTTTTCATGTCTATTTATTCAGCATGAACCAAATTGTTTAAATTGAGTCATGAGAAAGTAAAGAGGAGTTTGAGAAAGAGCTTAATCAAGATTTAAGCAAGAGCATAAGATAATTAAGTATTTCTGAAATTTTTCATTTTTACATGAAGAAAGTGAATATTATTTTGAGAAAAGTAAAAAGAGTTTTCAAAAAGATTGAGTATAGAGCAGTTACCCCTTAAAGAGGCCCCTTTTGAGTAATTATCTCAACATAGAATGTATTTTTACATTGAGCAAAAAGAAACCATGTTTTCTAAATGCGCAATAAGTTTATGAAATTTTTCAGAGAAGTTACCTCTTTTTAAAGAATATTTTGAGATGTTATTTCAAACTAGAGAAAGAGTATGTTTGATACGTATGTGCAAGAGTATATATTATTGAGAGTAGTATTGAGCACTGATATAGGAGTTCAGACAACTCACCGTCCCTATAAACCATGTCTGTCCAACATGGGAACATGGTCATACTTTTAGATGAATCCTTATTGCTTAGTGGATCCACTTAGTTGAGAGACTTTATATCCCGACACGATATAGGATAGTTCTGGCAGCATAGACAAGACTTTGTATCATCACGTAGCTTATAGTGATGGTTGTCGATTAGAGAATGCCCTAATAGGATTACATTGTATTTTTATATATCACTTATTATGTTGAGTTCATAAATGAGAAAGTATTTTGTAAAGCTTTAAATGATTTGTCTCCTTTATTTGTTTACATTCAAATTGAGTATATTATTACCTATGTGGTCGTTTATTTCAGTTACTTTTCCTCATGTATATTACATACTCTTACATTCAAATGTACTGATGTCATTCAACCTCCATCTTTTTAAGATGTAGATACATATGTTTAGGATCATCAATTGTCACTCTGTTGAGATCTCTCTACACTCCAGACAATTTTGGTGGGCCTCCTTGCATTGTGGAGGACTTTAAATTTCCTTTCAGTCTAGTTGTTTAGAGGCGTTGTGGGTCTTGTCCCGACACCTATCTTAAACATTACAGGCTTCATAGATAGATAGATTCGAGGAGTCTCTCAGTACATTCTTTCCTTTAAATATGTTTTGCAAATTATTATTATTATTTCAATGAGTACTTTAAGCCATTCTTATTGAGTTTTACTTAGAGATCAATGTATGTTTTAAGCCTATTATCGCTTGAGTAAGTCTTCCACTAGGTAGTCAACTAGGCCAAGGGTTCACTTTGGGACCGACAATGGTTCTCGAATATCTGACATGTCCAGGGTGTAGACTCGAGGCGTGATATTATTGTTTCCCAATTCAACCCAAAATTTAATGTACTACTTGCTCGACAACATTAGTTGGGCTCACCGAGATCATTCGGCAAATTGCCAATCATGCTTCACCTTGCCTTCTTTTTGCTCCATACTTAGGTGTTTGAGTTGATGGTACCGTTTGAGTCTGCTTTTCTCGTTCCCAACTGAGAAGGGCTCATCTCGTTCTTAACTAAGGAGGGCTCATCTTGTTCCCAACTAAGGAGGGCTTAGCAAGTTCTAACTGTAAATGTTGCAACCTTACAAGGCACAAGTTAGAGTACAAGCACAAAAATCTACCTCATAAATGAATGCAATGTAGAGAAACGTATGTGTCAGTAGTTGGAATGTAATGAGAATGTAAGGGAACCAACATATTCATATAAATAAACATATGGAGGAAACAATGGAATACTATTTCTAAAATGTAAATTTATAATCGTAATAAATGAACTGAAAAGAGATAATTGGAAAATATGCATACATATTAGTTTGACGACCTTCTTTCAAAAACGTATGCATTAAGATAAGTCTAAATTAGTAGCCTTGAATTATCATAACATAAAATAGCATAACTAATATACATCAAATGTTGTTAATGAAATATCATTAAAGATACATAAATTTGGGAGTATCTTCTAACCAACATATGTCATTTGAGCTCATGAAGCCCAACATATAATTATAAGTTGATGGGTTGTCCTATACTTTTCTAGGGTATAGAACCTTATCTTATCTTATGTGGATCCACTAACATGTGCCACAAAGGGCTAAAGGTCAACTTCCAAAGTGGTAAAACATAATCCTACATCGCCACGTAGTTATGAGACTTTGGTTTTTAAAACCTCCATCCTCTCTGTACTAAATAGTCCTCCTAAAACAATATGTATTTATTTATTGCTCATAGGTATATAAATATCTTATGATTCATACCACATGTGCGGCTAAGCTCAATATTCATGCCTTAAAAAATAACCTCTATTTAGGTTGTAAATCATATCATGCTTAATTTAATGCTTAAATGTAAAAAATGCCTAAGAGACCATAGGAATCATGTTAAATTAGTGCAATTTTTTTTTTAAATCAACGTGAAATAATGAAAATATGAGTTCATGAGGAAAAATAATAATTTCATTGGAACTCTAGCTTTCCATCTAAAAATCTTGAAGAGTTTCTCGAGAACCAAAGCACTTTAGGCATTAGAAAGAAAGGAATACACATTGAAGCCTTACAGACCTTGGTGGAGAATCTTGAAGTAAAATTTTGGAAAATGAACCCTAGTCATGCTTTTTTAGTGTAGAAGTTTAGGATGAATGGTAGAGTTTTATTTATGAAAAAAAAATCATTTTCTACATGTTTAGGGCAATTTGGATAACTCCCTAAAGGTTTGTTTGGACAAAAATGCTCTTAAGAAAATAAATTATAAGAGTTGGAAGTCAAAATTCTATTCCAGTGGACAGTGAGGTCCACATTTACTCTGTGTCATAGAGCCATCATGAAACTTCTACCAAGTTAAAGTGTCTCAAGTAAACCAGATATAAAGTTTTATATCGAACTCAGTTTGATGTAAACTTTGCGGAGTTGGAAAGAACACTCTCAGACTTAAGATTTGATAGGTTTTGGGTCACTTAATCTTCATATTCTAAGTGATGTGGTCGATTGAAGTTGACCCTTATAAGGACTCTTGTAAAACTTTAGCTAATAGAAATGTCCTAGCTTGATGTTAGAGGTCCTTTATAACCCTAAATCGCTTTTGATACCCGTGCTACAGTTGTTAAAGGACCTTAAAACATATGAGAAAGTCGGACATCATCCAACTCAAGATCATATACTTACGGTGAATGATTTTAGACTCTAAGAGTAGAGTTGTGAGGTGTTACAACCATATTGTTATTTCTCCAAAAAGTCACACTAGGAACAACCTCAAAAGGGTGGTAGTTTGACTAACTCTGGGTATCTCAAAAGACCACAAAGTGCCCAAGTTCATTAAGTTTTGATTGAGATCATCACTCGCTATAGCTCTGAATAGACCCTTCAAGTTCAGAAGCTCGATTATGGTACTAAGTTTAATATTGACTTAACTACTCTCATTGATAATTAATTGTTGCTCCTCAATTTTTTTCATAATTAGTTCTAGTTGTTTACAATTTGAGTCAATCACTTGTGGTTTATAACCATTCCATCAAATGAATTAATTATCCTTAACAGTGTTAAGCCAAGAATTATTTGAACATTGTTGTACTAATCCCTTTGGAGAAGATATATTTCTACATTATCTTTAATGCAACACGAGCTTATTTTATAAAGTGTTTTGTGTTCGTCATGCATCAAAAAAAATTATTGCAAATTATATGTTTTATGTCGTTACGAATTTCATAAATCTATATCATAAATTAATAAATTGACTGAATTCAACTCAAATAGTATGTATTAACCTATAAATCATACGTTCTTAAGTGTCTAAAAGGTATAGTATATCTAAAGTGAATTTTGTGAAGTAAGCAAATATGAAATACCTAAAGTTCAACTTTAAAAGTTTAATCTCAAAAATGGAGAACAAGTAAATTTTAGCTTAACCTATTAATTATGTTCACATAAAAAGAGAAATTATGATAAATTGTCATATTATCTACATGTTAAAGCAATAAATAAGTAATTGACAATATTTCAATTTTTAAAAAAAAGTCCAAATAGGAGTAATATGATTATCATATTTTCAAAAAGAGCATATTCAACATAAATGATTATATTAATTGTAACCTCATCTATATTCAATAAAAATTTCTGTCTTCCAATTTTTATTATCTATATATATACTAATCCCTCAACCCATATTCTTCTCACCTCTCATTCTTGAGATTTATGTTGAATGCTTATTTCTTTACATATTCATATATACATGGCTTCCTCACATCTTGAAATGAACACTTGTCGTGAAATAGTTCCGTATATGCCAATAATTAGTGGTGCTCAAGTTGTGGTACGTTGCCCTCTAACTAAGTCACTCAATATTTTTTTCTATTTAGTTCTGTGAGATGCATTAATCATTTGAGAAATTTTTGGGTTAGGTTTTCTATATTTGTTTTCCCGAAGATACGAAAGTTCTTATTATTATTTTAAGAAAACTATTCATTAATTATTATGTTTTCCTTAAAACTTTCTTACTTGATTGTTCTTTTTTTACCATTGATAATAGCTAAAACATTTTAGTATTGACAATTCAGAAAGCAAAAAAGTATATGAAATTTGATAAAACATTTTTATTTTTAAATGAGTCAAAATTAGAGAATAGATTCAAAAGATAATCATTTTTTTTATTTTTTCTTTTAAAATAATTAAAAATTAAGTGCATTTTTTACAGGTTCAACAAAACCAAATTGATAACACAAAATTCATACTAGCACCCACACCTATATCAAGTCAGCCAATACAAGTAAGATTTCTACAACAATTTTCGTTATTTATTATCATGTCAGATTCTTTAATTTTCCTATGTTATCTTTAATTTCTAGTCATTTTTCCACCCTCGTTATAGGATTTGGGGCCATTTAATAACACTGGATGTTTGTGGCATTTGGACTTTGTCCTCATATAGTGTTTTTAAAAATATATATATCAGAAGAAATTACGGTGTATACTGGATCAGACACACCCTTGTACTTTGTGAGAAAGGGTCAAATAAACCCCTCTATAGATTTTATTTTACTAGGAAATGAAAGCTTTTTTTATTTTTATAGTTACTTCAGTCGAAAAGGGTATATCTGCTCATTTGTGTAAAGATACGTAGAAGTATGTGGGTGATTGTTTTATAAACGAGGGGGTATATCAATACTAATTCACAATGTCGAGGCGTATATCAAGCTTTTTAACCTAAATTTGATATTAATGAAGTCGAGATTATTAATTTTTAATCATACGTAAAATACTCATTCACATCTAAATGTATCTCATCAAATCAATTTTAATACTAATGCAAAATTAAAAGAATCAAATTAATGAATAATCTAATAAACTACTATTTAAATATTTGTAAGTTTTCTCAAAACGGCCATTTATAAACTATTTAAATAAAATTTTTAAATATTCGATATTTGTAACTGTTGAGTTTCTCTTTAATTATTTATAGAAAATATTAGATATGTTTTCACCTAGTAAGCCAACTATTTAATATGATAGAACATTTGGCGGAATCTTATAGAATACTAATTGGTTTTAATTTTCTTGCATTAAATATTAAATCAATTGAGGGTGAATCATGTTTTCTTATATTTATTTGTTAATAAGAAGACATTATTCGAGCATATATAATAGTTTTCTTATAAATATGATCTCTTATTGTTGATTATTGAGAATAATTTGTGTTTAAAAATTATTTAGTTTTCTGAAACATTCTTGTGAAAGTGACGAGGATATTTCTAGTGTCTTTTATTAGATATGAAAAAGAAAAATTATAGGTGTAAAAAGAACAGAATATTGATACACTTGAAATTTAGAGCAGTTTTACCATGTCATTCAATTCTCTTATTTTGTTGTTAAGCAAAAATCTTTCTCCCTTACTAAGATTAATGTAACCTTGATTTATTTAATTCTACTTCTGAAAAGTTATACATTTATATATTTTAATATAATTTAACTATAGATTCTCATTTTTTACATTTACGGTTACAAAAATTTAACATATTTTCTTATTTGCAGAACGATGTTGAAACAATCACAGTACCCGAAAAAATGGCTAGGAAGAAGAGAATTCTAGTTACTACCAAAGCAATAGAAAATACTTTGGTTGACTTTGTAATTGTACCTTCTAAAGGTGCAACAAACCTTTACACTATTAAACTAAAAAAGGTTAGTACATTTGATTACTAAGACTATTTCTTTGTAAAAGACACTAATATTGTTAGACAATTCTATAGTAGATTCATTTGTCTGGCTATTTTATTATTAATATAGTGAAATATTATAAAACAAAAAAGAAAAGACGTACAATATAACATAACATGAAAAATTAGTTCTAAAAAACCATGGTTGTTATAGTAAAAGGTTGTAAATAAGATGTTTAGTAAATGGAGAGGTCAGATTAATTTAATATTTCATTATGTACTCAAATAATAGAATGAAGACATGGCAAATGATTCATACGGACTTAATCGCAAATATTATGACATGCTACATGGATGGAAAGCTGAAAGGAGACAACGTCAAAATGGAAGATGTGAAATGGTAATATAAGTTCTTTTACAAAAAAATTTCCTTTTATTTGAATATTGAGTCTTACTACTTTCCTAAAGTACACTCACATTTATCTATTTATCTAATAATATTTATTGTTTAGAATGAAGGTTTTAGATGAACCTTCAACATTTATTATTTTTTTATGTCCTTCTTGACAATTGAGATTTTGTGATAGTCATTCACAATTGAATTAGAATTTAATTGCACTTAATTTTCCTTTTCTTTTGCCTTTAAATAATAATAATTAAGGTATCATTTGTTTTGTGTGTATCAAAAATTATCAATCGTGTTTCTTGTAATTTTTATTATTATTTATTTGGTAATATTGTTATTTTAATTTCTTCGTAATGTAATTTCTATATAAAAATTAAGGAAATTCATTTTGGATTGCAGTTTTACTTTCATGAGAGCAAACGTAGTATGTGTCGATCTATTGGGGATGTAAGAAGATATATCTTCGAAGGTTTTGAAAACTTGAAAGTAGATGTTCAGCCAGAAACCAATGTAGTAATCGAGTCAAAGGTACTTGTTACATTACATGAATTTTCATTTATACTGATAGTCATTTTGGTCATCTTTCTAGAAAATCAAATTTATTTATTTAGAGAGTTGAAGTATTTGGTCAAGCTATTAAGAAAAAACAAGGATTTTTATGTAGTATAGTAGTTATGGTTTTTCAAAATTAAGCTTAATAATTGACTATTTTACTTTATGAAAGTTTAGCCGAGCTCCAAATTTTTTGCTTAAATATTGATAAAAGTATTTTTCTCATATTGATTAAGAAAACACAAAGTAATTTACTACATTCCTAAATTGCCTTTTAAAAATCCTTCTCTAACAAAAACAAACACTGCCAAAATATAAGTGATAAGTAAAGGAGTTATACCACATTGGATCTTATGTATGTACTCTTGCCTTGAAATATGTCCACAAGAAATTATTTTCATAACTTGAACTTCACTATAACCGATAGTTACAAAATGGTAACTTTAACCCTCATGTTAAGGCCTCATGACGATTATATTATTTTTACAAAAAAAACTTTTATTAAATTTAAGGTTGGAGTTATAGAAAAGAAATCGAAGAAAAGAAAAGGAGAATCTTCAATCTCAGAGAGGGAATCTGCAGCAAAGAAGTGTAAAAGAAATGGACACGACAATCCAGACAAGATTGAGACTCAAAAAATTCTTGATGATGCTTGGAACAACCTTATGAACATGGATGACCTACACAACAACCAGGTAAATGTTAAGACAACTATTACTAATTGCAGTTATACAAAAATTACAAAAATGGAAAAAAAATTAGATATTCGCGACACACAACTTTTATTGCTAAACATAAAAGTCACAATTCATCCTATTTAAAGAAGGTTCTTTGCTCATATTCATGAGTTTTAATTTTCTATCACTTGGTCATTGCATTTACAAATATAAGTATCTTTGTTTGTTGAAACTTTGATAAATTTGACAAAACGACTTCATTTTATAGATTATGGGTTCCATCCACAAAAAGAAGTAGACAAAATATTGCATGAGAATATCGATGAAAAAAAGATTGTGCCATGCACGCATAGATATTCTCATTGATGAACAAGACGAAGACAAAGAAAAAGTTATGTTTAGCTTGCAAAGAAAGAAGGAAGAGGTGGCTATATGATTTTCACATTATGAAGATCTCTAGGCAAACCCTTAACTAATACATTCGATAAGCTCACAAGAGTTCTTTATATAGTACTTGCACATTTATTGTTATTTACTTTTGTTTGTAATTTCTAAGTCCAATTTAGATCTTATGTATCAAACAAATGATTAGTTTTATCTTGATATAAAAAATCAATTTAATGTATGTTTCAGATTTGTTTTCATATTGATACAAAAATCAGTTTAACACATGTGTTTCTATTTATGTCTATGTCACTTAGAACTCATATCTTTCTATTTGTGGAAAGAGTTTTTCAATGTCTCTATCAAAAACACCAATTCTCCTTCCTACTTTAAGGCAAGTAAAACTTATTTATTTTTAAATATTCGTTAATTGGACATCAATTTTTGACGTTGGCGAAAATTCCTTTACCCATAGACTTCATAGATAGGCTAGTTTATCCATAAAAGGATCGAAATATGACTGACATTGTCTCAAAAATTTCTAAATATACTTTACGTCCTTCTATTTAGTTAGAAATACTCATATTCTTACATTTTAGGCTCAGTCATATCAATTGACTAGTTGTCAGCACTGCATTAAAATTATATATAAATTCTACATGCTATTTTATTACTGCTCCTATTATTTACTCCAACCCAAATTAAAAAAAAATCACTCACCTGATTTTCTAAAATACTCAAGCTATTCTTTTAATAAATTTTTTAAAAAATTAATATTCCTCAAAATTATTTTTCGTTTAAAAACAAGACCTCCAGAGGTCTTTTCATAAAAACAATATCTCAAAGAAATCAACCTCTAGAGATCAGCTTGCATTTAGGCTGAATGAATCCCTTACCAGAGATACCCTAAAGCTAAACAGCAAGCTCTTTGAGCTTTACAGGGGTGATACGGTAAGGCGGAATAGATATAGGATGAGTGCCTACCTCAAGGTCAATAGAAAAGTCAATATCACACCCAGGGGGAAGGCTTGGTAAGTCAGTAGGTAAAACACCCACAACTCACGAATAACCTGGACTGAATCAATAGAAGGAACCTCCCTACTCACATCCTATACATAAGCCAAATAAGCAAGACACATTGTAGCCATTACTCTCAGAGTCTGAATAAAAGAGATAACCCCAACCGCCGCCTGAATATGGGACCCTTGCCATACCAACAAAAGAACGCTGAGCATGTCTTGGGAAAAACTCTTAGAAAAAAATCCAAGACCACACTATATGGGGATAAATAGTCCATGCTTAGAATCATATCAAAATGCAATAGGTAAAACAATATAATGTATGTACGGGTGTCACGCCCTTTGATAGTCACCAAACAAGATCGAAACACTTGATCAACTACTAAAGATGCATGCATCGGGGTCGAAACACACAATGGCGCTGCAAAGGTCTCCAAACTCATACTCTTATAGGAAGCATATAATACACATATAGATAAGAAAAAGTAGAGCTTGAATCAAATAAAGTTGAGGCAGGTTGATGGCATAAAAGAATCATATATATGATAAAAATGTCTATTGCCTTGGCCTCCACTCTTAGTAGACCATCTTATAGATGGGAATTTTCTCCTCTACACAGAGCATCAG
Organism: Solanum bulbocastanum; assembly: GCA_037074985.1. NCBI lineage: Eukaryota > Viridiplantae > Streptophyta > Magnoliopsida > Solanales > Solanaceae > Solanum > Solanum bulbocastanum. The sequence goes on along the minus strand of CM073606.1, from coordinate 14,216,215 downwards.
CCCTACCACTAGACTTTTTTCCCAGAGTCCACCCCATAATCCTTAATTATTGTCACGTTGTTCCTGACCCTGGGCACCACCTTTAGCTGGAGGTGCTACCGCTACAACTAGTCTAGCTAGAGATGGAGCATGTGATATCATCCCTCGCTAGGGACAATCCTTGGACAACTGATCAAGCTCCTTACATTCATTGAAACCTTTTCAAGATTGGCCCATAAAGTAAAGACACCATGACCTGAAGCATTGGACACTGAACCTCATATACTCTGACCCATACGAACATCACCCTAGTTGTACTTATTACCTTATAAAGCCTAAAGTGAGGCCTAGATATGCAAGCTAGACTTACCATGCTAAAATCTTTTTCTAGGTCTATCATATGAGTACTTGCCTCTTGAATGAAACCCATTGTAGCTGTCCCAATGTTGAGCCCTCTTGTCGCTGCCCCGTGGGCATCGTAATAGAGCTCTTCCATAGTGCTGTCATTGTCAACTACACCCAAGAAGGAGTGGCCCATTGAAGCCAAAGTCCTAGTCTCAATCTACACCAAAAAGCTTAACCCATGAACAAAGCAAATGTCATGCCCCAAGCCTACACCTTGGATGTATCCGACTCTCAGAAACCATTGTTGGTCCCCAAGTGACTCCTTGTTGTAGGTGAATACTTATATGAAGACTAACTCAAGCATACACTAGCATCAAGGACCAAAGAAGATACTTTAAATAGATTTGAATCTAAAACTGCTAAAATTAAATAATATGATAGTAAAGTTAGTAACACATCTGCAATAAAAAAATACGGAATGACTCTCTAACCATGCCTATCTATGAATCTTCTAATGTTTGAAGATATGCATCAATAAAAGACCCATGACACCTCAAAACACTACTACTACTAATAAAAATACTAGAGCCTTCTAAAGGGAAGGAATTTTCATCGAAAGATGACAAATGGATAATAATATCTCAATGAAGCTCCTATTGATGATCCTGGATACCTATATCTGCATCGTAAAATGATGCATGTTGAATGACATTAGTACATGGAATGTATGATATGTAATAAGGCTGAATGAAACAAACACTGAACTAAAGGATTGAAAGTAACTCAATTGAAGTACAACATGGATCATGATGAAAACCATTTAAACTCTTGCTATAAGGGTAAAATAATAATAAAAACTAAAATGTATGAATATATAAATACTTTACTTTATTGGGAGTTTCTCTAACCGACAAAAATCACTATGAGCCTCGTAATGATATAACATCATATCCATATTGCCAGAGACAACCTATGCCTTTCCAAGTTATAGGACACGACTTTAACTTATGGATTGATCTAATAGGACTTCTCAAAAGCAGTGAAGATTTGTCCCAATGTCTGTATGATCCTATCCTACATTGCCACATAGTAAATGGGGTTTGAGTCATATGAACTCTTACCAAAATCGGTGGAGAATATCAGTCTCAAAATATTACAATATATGCCTATGAAAAGTAATCACTAGGTTGAGTTAATATTTACAAGACCCTCTTTATTGTGTAATTAAACTTTACTTTACTTTTCTGAAATCCTTATAAAGTTTGTATATCATTTTCTTAAAATAGTACTTTCTTTCTAAGTATAAAATAATAAATTTGGAACCATTAGTGTAACATTGAATGCTTCTCAAAAGATACTATAAAGCTTTTTTCTTTGACTCACTTTAAATTGTGAAAGTCAATGCATAAAATACTTAAACAAAAGTATTCAACAAAACTCAATAACTATAGTTCACATAATAATATAAACCTTGAACAAGAACTCAAAATATCAAATGTATAGAGTAGCATGATCGCAATACTCAAAAATCTAAACTCGAAATAGGAACACAACCTTGTGTGGAAACTCATGGAACATTGGGTAGAACCTTAGATTCATCTCTTTAGTAACTAAATTTAGATGTAGGGCGTGAGGATGAACTTAGTCCAATAGTATGAATATCCTTCATACCAAGAAGAACAAAATTCTTGGACGAACTTAATGAATGCTTGAAAATCCTAGCTCTCTCCTCTTGGATCCTTGCTCTAAGTCCTTTGAATGATTATGGGGGTGTTAGGGTTGCGTGGTTCTATTTAGAGCCTTCATTAGCTGTGAAAAAATTGGGGTTAGGCTTGAAAGGATGGGAAAATACTAAACTGACCCTACTTAATAACTATCAAACAACTTCTACCGACACTATGTATGGTCCGTATAAACTTCTACAAACCATACTGGTGAACCGTAGAAGGACTACAAGGACTTTAACTTTCTAATAAATTCAATGGTCAAGGTCTACATGTCGTAGACCTTTCTACAACTCGTAGGTCCCTTTCATGGAACCCAAGGTGAAAATTCTTCTAAGTGACATCTTCTTCCTAGGAACCCTAGGCTACATACTGTAGGACTTTGTACGGTCCGTAGACCCATCCATAGAACCTACATCTATAAATATTTCACCAAGTATGGAATCTTCCTATAACCACTTCTTGTGGGTTGTATAACTTTCTATTGACCAACCTATTGGTCCATAGGAACTCTTCTGGAACTTGGTGATTAGTGGTAGATTTACACTCATTTTAGGACTATTAATTTCAATAATTAGTGTCCTCAATGCCTAAATATATCATATTCTAAAAATATTTTGATGATTTATAGTTATGAAGGCTAAGGGATAAGGCAAGCATGAATATTTGAAAGAAAGTCCAAAATCATGGGAAAAAATGTAAACTCCACGTTGTTAGTCGCCTAACAAGAAGGGTGGATTTCCCAATTGGCATGACCTCACCCAAAGTTACATTTCTCAACACTTGAAACAATTGAGGCAGGTTGGTGAACTTAAAAGGGAAGGCGGCTCGTAGAATGCAAAGGGAAAATATGCTGACCATCACCGAAAATGATAGGACTTTGAGGAAAATTACAAGTTTGAAAGGTGAACAAATGTGGTACTCGGTGATTCACCGATTGTGAAAGGAAGACTTAAACAAGCTTGATGATTAAGGTTAAAAAACATGAAGCCGAAAGTAAGAGAAAGGCGAGCTAAGAAGTAAATGATGATTCACTGAATTAGCTTGGTGAGCTCGACAAACATTGTCGACGTGGTCACGCAGCGAAATTTTAGCCAAATTTTGGAAAACTATAAATAGCTCAAAGTAGAGAGGAAAAATGGGGTATTTTGGAGAGACTATTGAAGTGAGAGTTTTTCCTTCTAAGGAATGAAATATTTTACCTTGTGACCATCTTTAGTCTTGGGTTTTTTAACTTTGCTTTGAAAATTAACTATTTGAAGTTGAATGCAAAGTGGGTGTTGCTTATAATTGCTTAATTTCATGTCACCCATTGCTGCTTTCATGAAAGATATAATTTCTTTACATTTTGTGATGGGTGGCTGGATAAAACCCCAATGTCAAGGGGTGAACTTATGGTGTTTGATGTTGATTTAATGTAGTGGGTATTGTGTTTTGCTCTATTTTGTTGTTATTCATCTATGTATTTGGCAATACTCATGGGGTTTGATGTTGATTTAATGTAGTGGATATTGTGTTAACTAATGGGTTAAGGTTGCAAACTTGATCCTTCTTCTAATATTTGATTGATGCTCGAAAGAGATTGAGTGGAGTGGTTAGTTAGTTCAGTACTTGTAATTTAGGTTTGATATATACATAATTTTCTTGAAGAAGATTTTATGGGTCTTATCTATGTGACTTAATTATGTTCAAAAGAAAGAAGAGTCTAAGGAAATGGGTTGTTTAGTTATGTACATAGATGAGACCGAAAGGAGATTCTATGAACTGACATTATCAGATCGCAAAAAAGATTAGTGTCATTGAATATTACCCAGCCTACCCATGAATATTTAACACTATCAAGCAACATAATTACCCCTACATGTCATCAATTTTAAATCCCAGCACCCTTAGATTACTTGTTACTTACTAGAATTTCAGAAATTTAAGTTTAATAGTACTTCTCTATACCAAAATCCTTTTTGTAAATTTGGTGAATCATCCACCCTTTGTTCTTACTGCTGCATATGAATTGATTTACATTCTTAATTTCTTAATAGAATTCCTTGCACTATATAACTCTTTGTGGGATTCGACCGTGACTCTTAGTTTGGTATTTTTTATTGATGACAACCACTTGTTCTTTAGATTTGTTTTAGAGAGTCGTTTGAGCATTATCAAAAATAACACCGATGTCAGAAAGTGATCGCTATGAATTTGATTTGAGAAATTTGTTTGTAAATTTATGTAATTGTAGTAGAGTGTTGCTTGGTGTGTGGTTTGCTAATTTGTAGGTACAAAACATGAGTGACCACAGTAGTGACAACGATATTTATTACAAATAAAATAATAATATGAGTGATTTGAATTACATGAACATGAACGTAATTCAAACAATGGGAGCCACCGGCTACCTCTTACAACAGGAAGGGCAATTTTTCATGTAATTGGGATAATGCTACAACTACTCCATTTGAGAGGAATATTTGGGGGTTTAGCTCATTAAGAACCCATGAGCACCTTCAGTATTTTGTAGATGTATGTGGGCTGTTTGTGTTCAAGAACATCTCACAAGAGTCCATAAGGTTGAGGTTATTTTCGTTCTGTTTGACAGGTGAAGCTATAAGATGGTTGGCAGAATTGTCCAATGATTCTATCCTTTCTTGGGAGGAGTTAACTAAAGCCTTCTTGGACAAATTCTTTTCTCCCTCGAAGATGGTAAATCTTAGGGACCAGATCCAAAACTTTAAGAGAATTGAAGGTGAACCTTTACATGAGATGGAGCACCCCAAATATTTACTCTTCAAATCCGAATCATTTGTCTTAAGTATATGAGCTTGAATAGGCTGATGTACTACTTGATAATGTGTTTTTAGGTTCTTTACCAAGTGTAGAAGGGGTGTCGAAAGGGATTTAGGGTCATAAGGGACCTCAAATACTAAGTCAAGTTCAAAGTATTTTTACTGGCTATGTTTTTCGCATTACGTTTATGCAAGGGTCAACTTCAGACAATCATATCTCTTAGAATATGCATAGTTATGCAGCCCATAACCTATCAAATTAAATATCTATGAGTCTTCTTCTTAACGCCAAAAAGTGTGCATCAATTGGAGTTTGGAGTAAAAAGTTTGCCTATTTTACTGGGCACTATCTTTCGATGTGTCGGACGTGCGGCCGAGGTATTTTCAGCGCGGGTGTAGTGAGGCAGCAGCTACTGCCTTCCTGCACGGATTAGTGTATGCTAGAGGCATTTTCTACACAGGTGCGCGGGCGTCTGGGTCTTTTAGAAACCCCCCAAATACGTAGTTCATCTTCTTAGTTCATAAATTTACCGTAGAAAGAGAAGTTTTCAAGAAACTAACTTTCTCCAAGGTTCATCCATCATCCAAGGTAAGATTTTACTATAGAACTTCATAATTACTGCATCTTAACATGAATTAATATCTCTTAGTCATGAAATTCATAGATTTTTCAAGAAATCTCTTCAAGAACTCATCTCTAATTCCTTTTAATCTGATTGGGTAAGGAAAAGACCAGAATACCCCTCATATTTTCAAATTTTGCTATTTCCAATTTAGTTCTAATACTGAGGTGTTACAATTTTAGTAAAGTTTAGTAGCATATTTTAATTGAATATTGAAAGCTTTCTAACTCTGCCAATCTATTAAGCTTTTAATGTTTGAATATATGTGTCAAGAAGTGACCCACGATATCTCAAAACACTGCTACTACTACTAAGAAATAAACTGGAGCTTTCCAATTGCAAGGAAGTCTCACCGTAACATGATGTATGGATGATGTGATCTCAATGAAGAACTTATTTAAGATCCTCAATACATGTATCCGAATCATAAAATGATTCAGGTTAAATGACATCAGTACATGAAATATAAGATATGTAATAAGGCTGAATGAAACAAACACTAAACTAGAGGATTTCACTCACATGATACTATAAAGCTTCTTCTTGGACTTACTTTAAATTCTGAAAGTCAAAAAAACATTAAGCAAAACTCAATAATTATGGCTCACATGATAATATAAATCATGAAAAATAACTCAAAATATCAATTGTATAAAGTAGCATGATCGCAATACTCAAGAATCTGAACTTGAAATAAGAACACAACCTAGTGTGGAAAGTCATGAAACTTTTGGTAGAACCCTAGATTTATCTCTTTACTAACCGAATTTAGATGTAAGTAGTGAGGATGAACATAGTCCAACACTATGAATAGCCTTACATAACTAGAAGAATAAAGTTCTTGGAGAAACTTAATGAACGCTTGAAAACCCTAGCTTTCTCTTCTTAGATCTTTGCTCTAAGTCTTTGGAATGATTATGGGGTGTTAGGGTCGAATGGTGCAGTTTAGAGCCTTACTTAGTTGAGTTTGTTCCCAAACATTCTAAAATTTCTTATGTTGGTGAAAAATGTGAAATTGAAACCTTGTGTGTGTTGGGTGTTTGTTTAAATTTGTATGGGTAAAATCTGATTCGCCAATGTTGTTCTGATTGCATAATTTTAACAAATAATGATGGAGTGATGACTTTCTTAAGAGAAAATATTCATGTTGGGCAATACTTTGTGATATTTCGGGGAAGTTTGAGTACCCAAGGGTAGAAAACATGTTAGTATATTGTAGAGTTAATTGAGAATTGCTTATTGTGTGTACCGTGTTTAATTTTGTAAAAATAGGCAATGGGTTGAATACTGCCTATTTGACGGGCTTGTCTTATCTTGCCAAGGCAAGTAGGTGAATCGTCAAGTAATTCATTGCTTGCCTTTCTTGCTTGAATATGTGACATGGGTACTGTCTAATTTGATGGGCTTGTGTTAGTCCTCCGAAACTCACTTGGTGTATCACCGAGTGGGAGTGGGCATCGACCTTTATGCCTATTCTTTTAACTTTTCCACTCACTTTCGGTGGACTTTTCTTAGCCCAACAAAACTAATTCGGTGAATCGCCAAGTTAGAGATGACTCCACACATCTTCCCTAAGTTCTTTCGAATTTTGCACTGTCAACTTCGACGAGCTCTTCTAACCTGTTAGGTAGATTGCCTTCCCAGTAGGCATGCCTTAGAGAAAAAAAATTATAAATGTGTCTTTTTTTGGGTTAGGTTTAAACTAATCTTCACCAAATCTATGTTGAATATGTGTGCCTTGTAGGAAATGGCTAAACCAAAAGGGAAGCGAGTTGTGACTTGTGATACAAAATTTGACATGGAATCCTCTCTTCCTCCTCCAAAAAGGCAAAAAGGGATAGCCATAAATAAGCCTTCTCAACAACAAACCACTCCATGCTCCTTGCTGCGTGAGAGTGACCAACCAAGATAAGGAGTTGTTAGAAAAAGAACTAATATTTTATCCAAGTTGGTGCAACCTTCTCAAGATCAGGCATCCACTTCTTGTGTTCTCTCGATAATCACTATAAGAGCCCTCAAAAGGCTTAAGGCTGCTACAAAACACATTATTTTAGAGAAGAGAAGACTCTCCACTGATGGGGTGATGAGTGATAGTTGTATGGGATATGATTAAATTTCATGGGTTTGAGAGGTTTATAGGACTTTGACCTATTTATGTCCCAGCATGATGACGATAGTTCTATGCAACCTACACAAAAGCTTTGCCAATGAAGAGGAAGGGTACAATTTGGAAGCCCTTTCAAGAAGTCAAAGTTCATGGCAAAATGGTGTAATGCCAAGAAGGAATGATAAATGAGATATGGGGTACGAAAGGCACTAGTAATGCTAATTTCAAACTCATAATAAACATAGGTTTAGATGAATGGAAGGCTTGGTTGACTCTTCTCATCTCTAACATCTCCTCTCCATGGGTGGTTGATTAAACAAAGATTGAAAAGGAAGATATGAAAGTCACCTCCTAATACTGGTTCGGGTTCATTAGCAGCAATATCATTCAATATCATAATGACTCCATTCTCTAGCTTCCAAAAGTCATACTAGTTGGTTGTATCATGGACATGAAAATAATTAGTGTTGGTGGGCTTATTGTTGATGAGATATTGATGAGGGCCAGACAAGAGCAGACATCCCCTTTATTTCCAACTTTGATCACACAGCTATGTGAAGGTCTAGGAGTTCCCTTTCGGGGGAAGACTTATGTACGCATCACCCTAGCCTCCTTTAATGACATTCAGAGGATCGAGGATGATTACATACAGAATGATGTTGTTAGGATTAAGCTGCCACCACTAGATACTATGCCCGTGGTTGATCTTGCTGCTTTTGAAGCTGAGGCCACTCCTTCCACTCTTTCTATAGAGGAATCAGGTACACCACAGTCTTCTAATATTCCCTCTACCTCTACTTATGTTTCTATTGCTCCTCGCAAACTCCTATCTCTCGACCCCTCTTGACCCATACCATGATCTACCAAATAGGCAATCTTTCTTGGTAAGCGAATGTGAGGACAACGAGCGTTGAAAGGCTATGCCAAAGATGATTGATCGGGTGATTGAGGCTTCTTTGCCCCCTTGATAGATAGGTTAACTTAGTACGAGGCCCCTATAGGGTTACATGGAGAGAGGTTAGTTAACCTCACTACTAGGTTAGAGGCCCGAGAAAAGGTTGAGGGTAGTTTAGATTTTCGATCTATGATGAGTGCTAAGATAGGTACTCTTAAGGTTTATGCAGATCAGTTGAGATCTACAGATATTTATATGTTGTGGAGTGAGGTTCCTTTTCCTGATGCACCCGAGGATAGCCCTACTAGTGTACCAAATGTGGCTGAGTGTGGGTTGTACAACTATTGGTGAGGTTTTAGATTTTTATGCTGATGATGCCAATGAAGAGAGAGTTGAGGATGTAAATGATAAAGAGAAAGATGAGTATGAGATTAGGAGAGATGAGGATGAGAAACAAATTGCTTTGAGACTTACAAAACTTCAGGATCTTGAGAAAATAGTGGTCCATGCTATATTGGAGAGATCCCTTGAGAATACCTTTATAGTTGGCACCAATGGAGTTTCTTCAGACTACACCATTCCTCCTATTTATGTACTTGCATTGATGCCTCGATTGAGCCTACTTTGTTGCCTCCAGTGATTACTTTTTCAGGCACTGATGACTAGGATTATGTCATTGCTCCTAAGACATTAGATGCGAGCACTTCATAGGCATAGAATGCCACGGGGAATTTTACCTCTTATCCATTACTCATTTCTTTTATTTTGCATTGAAGGCGCTATTGTTTTAATTATGGTGGGGGTGAGGGCATTTGTGCCAATATTCCCTTTTTATTGTATTTTGTTACTTTCAGTTTCAATTTTGGATAACTATAGCATCTTGTTATTTTTTATTTTATTTTAGTTGTTTGATGGTTTAGTAGCTCATTTTATGCCTCTCCATTTTCATTTTCCCCATGAGTTTTGGAAATCCTTGAGTATTCATTGATAATGATTTGAGGATCAATTGTGTTCAGTATAGATGTCTTGTATATAACTCATGATGAGCATTGTGCTTAGCGTTAGTATTGTAAGAAGAAATCGATGTGGCTTCCCTTTTGAATGATCTTTTCGAATCTTATGTTGACTAGCTGTGGTTTTTATGTTAGCCTTGCATTGAACATCACATCTATGCTTTTGATCTTGACGGGCTATACTAAAGAGTTGTACATAGATGAGACCGAAAGGAGATTCTATGAACTAACATTATGAGATCGAAAAAAGAGATTAGTTTCATTGAAGATTACCCAACTACCCATGAATATTCAATACTATTAAGCAACATAATTACCCCTACGTGACATCAATTTTAAATCCCTGCACCCCTAGATTACTTGTTAATTACTCGAATTTCAGAAATTTAAGTTTAATAGTACTTCTATACAAAATTCCTTTTTGTAAATTTGGTGGAATCATCCACCCATTATTGTTCTTACTACTACAAATGAATTGATTTACATTCTAAATTTCTTAATATAATTCCTTGCACTATATCACTCTTTATGGGATTCAACCTTGGCTCTTATTTGGGTATTTTGATTGATGACGACCGCTAATTCTTTAGTTTTGATTTAGAGAGTCGTTTAAGCATTATCAAAATGGCATTGCTGTCCGAAAGTGATCGCTATGAATTTGATTTGAGAAATTTGTTTGTAAATTTGTTTAGTTGTAGTAGATTGTTGCTTGGTGTGTGGTTTGTTGATTTGCAAGTGCAAAACATGAGTGCTCGTAGTAGTGACAATGATAGTCACTACTGATAAAATGATATAATGAGTGATTCGCATCACATGCACATGAGCGTAATTCTAACAATGGGAGCCACCCAGTTATCTCTTAGAACAGGAAGGGTTGTTTTTCATGTAACTGGGACAATGCTACAGCTACTCCATTTGAGAGGAATATGTGGGGGTTTAGCTTATGAAGACCCCATGAGCACCATCAAAATTTTGTAAATGTATGTGGGTTGTTTTTGTTCAAGAACATCTCACAAGAGTCCATAAGGTTGAGGTTATTGCCGTTCTGTTTGACAGGTGAAGCTATAAGATGGTTGGCGGAATTGCCAAATGAATCTATCACTTCTTGGGAGGAGTTAACTAAAGCATTCTTGGACAAATTATTTTCTCCCTCGAAGATGGTAAATCTTAGGGACTGGATCCAAAACTTTAAGAGAATTGAAGGTGAACCTCTAAATGAGATGGAACACTCGAAGGTGAACCTCTAAATGAGATGGAACACTCGAAAAATTTACTCTTCGAATCTGAGTCATTTGTCTTAAGTATATGAGCTTGAACTTGCTAATGTACTACTTGATAATTTGTGTTTAGGTTCTTTACCTAGTGTATAAAGGGTATCAGAAGTGATTTAGGGTCATAAGGGACCTCTAATACTAAGTCAAGTTCAGAGTATTTTTATTCAAGGGTCAACTTCAGAAAATCATATCTCTTAGAATATGCATAGTTATGCAGCCCATAACCCATCAAATTAAAGATCTATGAGTCTTCTTCTCAATGCCATAAAGTTTGCATCAGTTGGAGTTTAGAGTAAAAAATTATGCCTATTTTACTTGTCATTATCTTGCCATGCACTGGCCGCATGGCCAAGGCATCTTCCGCGCAGGCGCGCAGCGAGGCAACAACTACTACCTTCTTGCACGGCTCGTTCCGTGCCTGGGGCAATTTCTGCGTAGGCATCTGGGTATTTTAGAAACCCCCCCAATATGTAGTTCACCTCCTTAGTTCATAAATTTAACCTAGCAAGAGAAGTTTTCAAGAAACTACCTTTCTCCAAGGTTCATCCATCATCCAAGGTAAGATTTTACCATAAAACTTCATAATTCCTGCATCTTAACATGAAATAATATCTCTTACTCATAAAATTCATAGATTTTTCAAGAAAGCTCTTCAAGAACTCATCTCTAATTTGTTTTAATCTTATTGGGTAAGGAAAAGACCAAAATACCCCTCATATTTTTGAGTAACTTTCCTTAAATGGACAACCTAACTTCAAAAGGGAAAATCTCCCTCATATGAGCTCAAAAATTAGCAAACTCAGTGGCGTTGGAAAGAGGATACCAAGACCTTTTATTTTATATCTTATGATCCACCTAGCTCATCTTGTACTGAAAGTTATGGTCGGTTGAAGTTGACCAAAAAATCATAACTTATGCCTAACTTGCAAAATTTCAGAATTTGCTATTTCTAATTTTGTTCTTTCTACTTTTAGCTCTTTCAAATACTAATGTGTTACAATTTTAGTAAAGTTTAGCAGCATATTTACAAATGAAAATTGAAAGACTCTCTAACTCTGCCAATCTATTAAGCTTTAATTGTTTGAATAGATGTGTCAAGACAAGACTCACGATATCTCAAAACACTACTACTACTACTATCAAATAAACTGGAGCTTTCCAATTACAAGGAACTCTCACCAAAAGATGATGGATGGATGATGTGATCTCAATGAAGATCCTCAATACATGTATCTACATCATAAAATGATTCACATTAAATGACATCACTAAATGGAATGTACGATAAGTAATAAAGCTGAGTGAAACAAATACTAAGCTGGAGGATTTCGCTTAATTGAAGTACAACACTGTTCATGATGAAAACCATTTAAGCTCTTGCTATAAGGGTACAATAATAATAAATAATAAAATGTATGAATATATAAATACTTTACTTTACTTTACTAGGTAGTTTCTCTAATCGGGAACCGTCACTATGAGCCTCGTAATGATACAATGTCATATCTATATTTCAAGAGCCACTGTAAACCTTGTAGGCTATAGGACATGACTTTAACTTATGGATATATCTAATAGGCCTTCTTAGAAGTAGTGAGGATGTGTCCCAATGTCAGTATGATCCTATCCTACATTGCCACGTAGTTTATGGGGTTTTGATTCATATGAACTCTTACCCAAATTGGTGCACAATATCACTCTCAAAATATTATTACAAATGGTCATAAAAAGTACTCTCTAGGTTTAGTAAATACTCAGAAGTCCCTATTTATCAGGTAAGTGAGCTTTACTTTATCTTTCTAAAATGCTTCTAAAATTTTTATATGCTTTTCTTGAAATAGTACTTTCTTTCAAAGTATAAATTAATACATTTGGAACCATTAGTGTTACCATAAAGGCTTCTCAAAAGATACTATAAAGCTTCTTCTTGGACTTACTTTAAATTCTGAAAGTCAAAAAAACATTAAACAATAAACAAAATTCAATAATTATGGCTCACATGATACATTAAATCATGAAAAAGAACTCAAAATATCAATTGTATAAAGTAGCATGATCGCAATACTCAAGAATCTGAACTCAAACTAAGAACAGAACCTAGTGTGGAAACTCATTGAACTTTTGGTAGAACCCTAGATTTATCTCATTACTAACTGAATTTAGATGTACGTAGTGAGGATGAACTTAGTCTAACACTATGAATAGACTTACATAACTAGAAGAACAAAGTTCTTGGAGAAACTTAACGAACGCTTGAAAACCCTAGCTTTCTCTTCTTGGATCCTTGCTCTATGGCTTTGGAATGATTATTGGGTGTTAGGGTCAAATGGTACTGTGTACAACCTTACTTGGTTGAGTTTGTGCCCAAAATTTCTAAAATTTCTTATGTTGGTGAAAAATGTGAAATTGAACCCTTGTGGTGTTGGGTGTTTGTTTAATTTTTTATGGGTGAATTCTGATTCACCTAGTGTTGCTCCGATTGCATAATTTTAAACAATAATTGATGGAGTGGTGAGTTTCTTAAGGGAAAATCTTCATGTTGGTAGATTTTAAAGTTAATTGAGAATTGGGTATTGTGCATACAATGTTTAATTTTATAAAAATAGGCAATGGGTTGAACACTGCCTATTTGACGGGTTTGTCTTATCTCACCAAGTTAGGTAGGTGAATCGTTGAGTAATTTTCTTGCCTTTCTTGCTTGAATATGTGACTTGGGTACTGTCTCATTTGGTGGGCTTGTCTTTGTCCTCCAAAACTCACTCGGTGTATCGCCAAGTGGGAGTGGGCATCACCTTTTTTGCCTATTCTTTTAAATTCTCCACTCACTTTCAGTGATCTTTTCTTAGCCCAGAAAAACCAATTCGGTGAATCGCCAACTTGGAGATGACTCCGCACATCTTGCTTAAATTCATTCAAATATTTCACTGTCAACTTCGGTGAGCTCACCTAACCTATTAGGTAGATCGCGTTCCCAGTAGGCAAGCATTAGAAAAAGAATTTAAAAATGTGTCTTCTTTTAGGTTAGGTTTAAACTAACCTTCACCAAATCTATTTTGAATTCTTGTGCCTTGCAGGAAATGGCTAAAACAAAAGGGAAAAAAGCTATGACTTGTGATATAGAATATGACATGAAATCCTCTCTTCCTCATCTAAAAAGGCAAAAAGGGATAGCCATAAATAAGCCTTCTAAACAATACACCACTCCACACTCTTGCTGTGTGAGAGTGAGCAACCAAGATAAGAAGTTGCTAGAAAAAAGATTGATATTTTATCCAAGTTGGGGCACCCTTCTCAAGATCAGGCATCCACTTCTTGTGTTCTCTTGATAATCATTGCAAGAACCCTTAAAAGGCTTAAGGCTGCTATAGATCACACTATTTTAGAGGAGAGTAGACTCTCCAATGATGAGTGAGTACCTAGTTATATGGGATATGATTAAATTTTACTGGTTTGAGAGGTTCACAAGACCTTGACCTTTTTATGTCCCTGCATGAGTATGGGAATTCTATGAATTCTACCAAAAAGCTTTGCCAATGAAGAGAAAGGGTTCAATTTGGAAGCCCTTGGAAGAAGTAAAAGTTCATGGCAAGATGATGTAATGCCAAGAAGGAATGATAAATGAGCTATTGGGTACAAAAGACATTAGTAATGCTAATTTCAAACTCATAATAAACAAAGATTTATAGGAATGGAAGGGTTGGTTGGCTCCTCTCACCTCTAACATCTCCTCGCCATTGGGGGTTGAGGGAACAAAGATTGAAAAGAAAGATATGAACGTCACTTCCTGATACTGGTTTAGGTTCCTTAGTAGCAATATCATGCAATCTCATATTGAGTCCATTCTATAGCTTCCAAAAGTTGTACTAGTTGGTTGCCTCATGGACAGGGCAATAATTAGTGTTGGTGGGCTTATTGTTGATGAGATATTGATGAGAGCCAGACAAGAGTAGACATCCCTTTCCTTTTCGGGTTTGATCACATAGTTATGTGAAGGTATAGGAGTTCCCTTTTGGGGAAAGACTTATGTATGCATCACCCTGCCTGCTTTAATGATATTTAGAGGATCGTAGATGATCAGTTACAAGATGATGTTGTTAGGAGTAAGCTTCCATCACCAGATACTATGCCCGTGGTTGATCTTGCTGCTCTTGAAGCTGAGGCCACTCCTTCCACTCCTTCTCTGGAGCAATCAAGTACACCATAGCCCGCTAATATTCCCTCTACCTTTGCTTATGTTGCTACTGAACCTCCCCAACACCGATCTCTTGACCCCTCTTGACCTATACCATGATCTACCAAATGGGCAATCTTTCTTGGTAAGCAAATGTGAGGACAGCGAGCGTTGAAGGGTTATGCCCAAGATGATTGATTGGGCGATTGAGGCTTCTTTGCCCCCTCGATAGATAGGTTAACTTAGTACAAGGCCACTACAGTGTCACATGGAGAGAGGTTAGTTAACCTCTAACTAGGTTAGAGGCCCGAGAAAAGGTTGAGGGTAGTTTAGATTTTTGATCTATGATGAGTGTTGTGATAGGTACTCTTAAGGTTTATGTAGACCAACTGAGATCTATGGATATTTCAATGTTGTAGGGTGAGGTTACCTTTCATGAGGCACCCGAGGATATGCCTACTAGTGTACCAAATGTGGCTGAGTATGGGTGGTACAACTATTGGTTAAGTTTTAGATTTTGATGCTAATGATGCCGATGAAGAGAGAGTTAAGGATGTGGATAATAAAGAGAAATATGAGTAGGAGATTAGGAGAGATGAGGATGAGAAACAAATTTCTTTGAAACTTATTAAACTTTTGGATCTTGAGGAGACGATGGTCCATACTAAATTGGAGAGATCCATTTAGAAGACTTTTGTAATTGGTACCAGAGGAGTTTCTTCAGACTCCACCATTCCTCATGTTTCTATACCCGGCATTGATGCCTCGGTTGAGCTTTCTTTGCTGCCTTTGGTGATTACTTCTTCGGGAACTGATGACTTGGATTATGTCACTACCCCTGAGACTCCAGATGCGAGCACATCATATGCATAAACTGCCAAGGAGACCTTTTCCTCTTATCTAGTACTCTTGCCTCTTATTTTGCATTGAAGACACTGTTGTTTTAATTTTTGTGGGGTTTTATTGTATTTTGTTACTTTCAGTTTTACTTTTGGATAATTGTAGTATCTTGTTATTTTTGGTTTTATTCAAGTTGTTTGATGGTTTAGTAGCTCATTTTATGCCTCTCCATTTTCATTTTCCCCATATGTTTTGGAAATCCTTGATTTTTCATTAATAATGATTTGAGGATCAATTGTGTTCAATATAGATGTCTTGTATATAACTCATGATGAGCATTGTGCTTAGTGTTGGTATTGTAAAAAGAAATCAATGTGGCTTCCCTTTTGAATGATCTTTTTGAATCTTTTGTCGACTAGTTGCATTTTTTATGTGAGCCTTGCATTGAACATTACATGTATTGTTTTGATCTTGACGGGATATGCTAAATAGTAGTGTTTGAAGTACTGTGTGTGGTAAGCTTGCACTTGGAAGCATGCTTGTTGAATGTAATAAATGATCTTGGGCAGAAATTTTGAGAGGGAACCCAAATGTTCATACCCTTTTTGTGACTATCTTGTGGGGGGTGTGTAATCATTTTGACATTATTTGAGCCTAAATCATTTGTTGACAACCGTTTTGAAACCTCTTGAGCCAAATTATCCCTAACGTCTCAGCCATTTATTATTTTCAAAGCATTGGTTGGTTTGAATTGCCACCTTCGATCGAAAGCCTAAGTTAGGGTGTGGAATGAAAGGAGGAAAGAAAACCGAGTGGAAGGCAATGAAAGATGAAGTGAGACTCAACTTTGAAGTGTGCTACAAAAATAAGGAACCTCTCCTTATAAAAAAAAGAAAAAGAGATTGTGATGTACAACCATTTGAAAATTGATATGAAAAAGATTTTTTTTTTTTTTTTTAAAAAAGGGTTCCCAATAAATTAATTAAAAAGTCAAAGTTTGAATTCTCAAGTGAAAAAGAATGAAAACTACTTGAGAAGAGGTGAAGATAATTGCAACAATGCTTTGAAAAGGTGAAGCAACTGAGCCAAATTAACCATACTTTAACCCTCAACCCCATTACAAGCCTAAAAGACCCTTGAGATCTTGCATGAACTACGTCGTGATATGATTTGAAGACTTGGGAATTCTACCATCCACCTTGTAGCTTTATTTGTTAGAGAAAATAGGAATAACTCAACCTTATGGACTCTTGTTAAATGTTCTTGAACACAAACAGTCCACATACATCCACAAAATTATGAAGGTGGGGATTGGAAATCGATATCACATGGAGGAAATTATGTTCCTCTATAGTGTTGAACAATCATTGATAGACTCGGTCATCTTCAATGACACTAATCTTCTTTCGATCTTATACCATCATTTCATAGAATCTCCTTTAGGTCTCATCTATGTGCATAACTAAACAACCCATTACCTTACTCTTTTTCGATGCAGAAATAGGGAAAATAGATCCGACCCATAAATCTCCTTTTCAAGTAAACTATAGACATCAAACATAAGCTGCAAGTTTTAAACTAATTACCTACTCCAATCAATCTCTTTTGAGCATAAATCAGAGATCAGAAGTAGGATTCAGTTTTAAACGTTAAGCCATCAGTTAACCAAATGAAAATTAGCCCGAATGAGTGTAAATCATTTTGGACGGACTAGATCCTTGTAGACTAGAATAACAAATTTGAGTTTGGTACTATGAGCCTTAGCTTAGGCTATTTCCTAGTTTTTTAGACTTTTTATCTTCTCTCCCTAGCTATATAGCTTCGATGCATTACTAGAGGTTTTTTTGTTGTTTCACGGTGACTTAGGATAAGATTACCCTATGCTTGGAGACCTTTGTTGATGTTTGTGGGTAGCAATCATACCACGATGACTAAGTCTTGACATGGGAATCCTTTAGGATTGACTCGCCCCTTTGTGACTCTTGATAGTTGGGTTGGGAGTTGACTAGACACTATGATTATTTTATATTTGAGGTCGATGGTTACAGTTTGAGGCTATTATCTCCAATCTGTGTTTCATGTTGATAGTGTAAGGCTGTTATTCCCAGTGTGAGGCTGATACTTTATGGTTCGAGGTTGTCACCTCTAGTTAGAGGCAACCACATGGATTCAAGGCTTGGAGTACATTTATTGGAGCTGGATTGAGGCAGTTCACTCTAGTAGTCATAGCTATTCTATATACCTGTCAGGCTTGTGGAAGTCCATTCAGATTTTATTTTAACTTGTGCACGAGTGTATCTTCTAGGCTTTGAGGGTAAAATTAGGTTTAGTTTAGCTTTACTTTTGGTGCTTGTGTGCTTTCTTTCATATCGGCATGGACCTCTTTTTGTGTTTACATTGAATCTTTTCTTATTACTTTTACCTTTCTTACTCAATTGGCCTATGATGCGTACTATGTACCTTTTGTGGTACTCAAGCTACACTCTGTATCTTTTTCGTGGTGCATGTCCTAGTAACAACTACTAGTTGTTATTGTTTATGCCATCTCCTGTAACTTTTGGATATTGGTGATGAGGGTGAGCACTTGGCATCCTCGATCAACATGTCTCCTTCAATATATATGTTAGCTAGTCTTTTTCCTTTAAGATGACTTTTTGTGGTCTACTTTTTGGATTTGTATTTGTTCATATTAGACAGGTCTTGACTTATGACCTCCAAAATTTTTTGAGGGTTTCTATTGTATATAGTATTTTTTCTTGCTTTGCTTCTATCTTTTCATACTATTAGTGTTATTTTATAGTTAGTTCTACCCTTTTACTCATTAGTTGTCATTCTGGGTACATGTTGGCTTACTTACTGGTGGATTATAGTAGGTGCCAGCATGACTCAGAAAGTCGGGTCGTAACAAACGTAGTTTATGGGGTTTTAGTCATTTGAACTCTTACCCAATCTCTATTCAATATCACTCCCAAAATATTATTATATATGCATATGTAAGAGTACTCTCTAGGTTGAGTTGATACTCACAGGACCCTCTTTGATGAATAATTGAACTTTACTTTATCTATCTAAAATCCAACTGAAATTTGTATATGTTTTATTTGAAATACTACTCTCTTTCTAAGTATAAAATACTACATTTTGAACCATTAGTTTTCCTTAAATGATTATGAAAGTATAATTTAAAGCTTCTACTTGGATTCACTTTATATTTTGGAAGTTAATGAATAGTAATATTTATACAAAAGCTTTCAAGAAAATTCAATAACTATTATTCATATGGTACTATAAACCATCAACAAGAACTCAAAATATCAAATGTATAAATTAGCATTATCACAATTCTCAAGAATCTAGACTTGAAAAAAGAACATAACCCAATGTGGAAACTCATGGAACTTTGGGTAGAACCCTAGATTATTCTCTTTACTATCTGAATTGAGATGTAGGGAGTGAGGATAATCTTATTCCAACACTATGAATAGCCTTACATACCTTGAAAAACAAATTTCTTGGAGAAACATGATGAATGCTTAAAAACACTAGCTTTCTCCTCTTTGATCCTTGCTCTAAGCCTTGGGAATGATTATGGTGGTGTTAGGGTCGAATGGTAATGTTTAGATCCTTAATTTGGTGTGAATAATTTGGGGTTAGTCTTTTAAAGGGTGGGAAAAGACAAACTAACCCTACTTAAATGTTGTTGAACCACTTCTATGGACATTATATATTATCTGTATAAACTTCTATGGACCGTACTCAGAAACCACAGGACTTCTGGAACTTCAATTTTCTTGTAAATTCCAATGCCATGGTTGATGTTCCACAGAACTTTCTATGACTTATAGGTCAATAATGTGGAACCCAAGATCAAAATTCCCTTAAGTTCCACCTCCTTCATAGGAGCTTTAGGCTACGTACCGTAGGAATATGTATGGTTTGTAAACCCATCTATTAAACCTGTATCTATTGAGATTGCACCATGTTTTGAACCTTTCTAGGACCAATTCTTATGGGCCTTATAACTTTTTATGGACCATCCTATTGGTCCATAGGAACTCTTCTGGGACTTGAAAGTTTCAATTTAATCATCTCAATTTCTACAACAAACTTTTACCAATCAGAGACCCTTCTATGGATGATAGAGAGTATCACCCAAATTGACACCAACGACTTTTTAGCAGCTTTTCAGCTTCCTACTACATCTATGGATACATGGTATTACAACAACAAACCCTTTTTTGCTTAGTAAGCAAAATCATCATATACCCACGACAGAGCTTATGAAACCTTATTTGATACTCATATAATGTCATAAAGCCTTGGTCCAACCTTGAGAACTTTTCATGGAGTCCATCTCTGATTATCCATTGGATCAACCTGTCCCGAATGGTTTTATACCTAGACATATCACCCCACCGATTCCCGAATGGTCTTATACCTTACCTACCCCATATTTCAGCCTAAGGGTAGCTTACCCTAAATATTTTTAATTAGTACCCAAAAAGTATTCTGGCCCAATTTCATTCACTATTGGCCTATTCATAGCAACCAAGATGAGTCCTTCCTACTAGAAAGAATATCCATCCAACTCTTTAAATGGTCCATATCTTGATCACAATCTTTTTCTCTTTTTAATGGTTCTATGGAAATCATTATTGCTTAAGTATATCAAAAGACTTCAAAGTCTCCAATATGCCAAGCCCTACTTTTTTTAACCTTATCACGTATAGTTATCACATCGGTATAAGTTTGTTTTATAAATAATACTCCAAAAACTATATTGTCACAACCTAAGGGCTATCCACTGGATGTGACACGGCGTACAAGACTTTGAAGAGCCGCCTCATAGCATATCATAACATAGGACATAAGAAATCATGCGAAATTTAAAAACTTTTATCCCTACAATCGAAGTCTTTTATAAAAGCAAGAGGAAGTCTAAATTATCTCAATTAGCCATCTAATACAATTTTTGAATCAGCAATAGGGTCAAAACATAAACTGACAATAAAGGAAACTACTACTGATTCATACGTCCTTGAATCTTGAGGACTCACCATAAGCTAGGAGAATAGTCGATTGATGCTTGTATAAAAGGAAGATCACCTCAAACACCGGAACCTTCACTTTGTAGAAAAATGTAGAAGATATCTGGGTTAGTACAAAAATGCACTTAGTATGATAAACATGCATAAAAATCCTTGGAAACATGCTAAAAAGGACATTTTTGTTGAAAACCATGATTTATGCAAAGTTTGAGAAACATCATGAACTTTAGCATAAAAGCATAAGTCACAATAATATTCAACATATCAATCATTATAACATAATAGAACCATCTCTTAGGTAACCCTAAGTTATACTGGTGCAATGTATGAATGGCATCCCATATTACCACTCATATTAAGAATCCTTTTGAGGCCACCACAGTCATGCTTACCATTCTTTGATCCCATCTTTAGTTAATACTCATAGACAAGGAGCATTCACATTTAATAAGTCATATCAAGGAAATCAACTCATAACAACAATACAAGTTAAACATTCATCCTCTCATTTAGCTTTTATATCAATATTCTCAATAGCATCATTATAAGTATATTCATTTCATTAGACATTATCGAATTCGAGGAACACACCATAAACACTCTCAAAGTCTACTCGTGTAAAGCATGGGTGAAGTCCCATACCCCCACCCACACTTCATAGAACTTCTTGAGTAACCATAGTACATAACTCACATGACGGGAATAATCCCTAAACGACATAGACAATGTGAGCAAATCATGGAATCCGATGTCATATCCCACACCGAAAATAGTTAGTCGACTTCCCTTAGTTAGAATTGGTAATATTTTTGCTTAGGTGGATCCACTAGCTAATGTCATATGTGGGCACATAGTTATGGGATAAGGAGGTTGTTACTAGAAACCTGGCCTAACATAGGGAGAGCTTCCAGCCCACAATATCCACTCAGAGCTAAGCATTAAATTCCCATGGAGTAGTTCATTCTCTTTTAGCATTATTACACATAAGAGGGATATCATTTTCCTACCAACTCAAGGTACATTATTACACACATGAAAGTAATGTCATTGACCTATCTATTCAAGGCACATTATTCGGATAGCTCATTGAATCCTCATGAAAGGGTTACCATTGACCTATCGATTCAAGGTTCATTATTAGTCACTTATGAAAGGAATGCCTTAGGCCTACCGATTCAAGGTTCATCGTTACAATAGTTCATTGACTCATCATGAAACGAATGTTATTAGGATGTCGTTTCAAGACAAAACCTTAGAATACTTTATTAGTCATTTATGAAAGGTGTGACATTGGCCTACCGATTCAAGGTTCATTAAGTGAAGATACTTTTTGTAACCCCAGAAGAAGTTGCCTTTATCCTACCAATTAAAGGTACATCAATCAAGATCACTTTTAATTACACATGAAGAGGATTCCCTAAGCCTACCAATTCAAGGTATATTATACATTGAGAAAACCTTTCAAAACATGTAATCATCATTCGCAAGTGTATAATTCAGAATGGCCTTTCAACAACACCGCAATTGCATTATAGTCATGATCACATTACTTTCAAAGTATTCACAAAAAATGTACACAAACATCATGTTTATACAAAACTCTCATAATTTGCCCTTCAAGGGCCATGAATCATAATTAACCAACACATCTAGAAATACTACATTAGGCATGGATAATAACATTAATCAAATAACTAAACTACTGGAAGAACAATTTCATATTATTCACCTTACTATAATTCACCCATATCACAAAGGAATAAATTAGGTTTATGAGGAATTTATGGATTCATGGGAGATTTTATCTTAAAACCATAATAAAACAACAATTAAATCATAATATAAGATAATTAAATCATTAAAACATTTTTAGAAAGAATCCATGACTTGGAGTGAAAACCCTCGGTTTTGGAGACTTTTTAATAACTTCGAAAATTAGAGTTTGAGGACTTTATCAAATAAAGCATTCCGTGATTCAAAGACTACCATACCTTAGGTTAAAAATCCAAAAAATATCGTGTGAGAAAGCCCCCTTCTTCAAGCCCTAACTTGATCTTCTTCTTCTTCTTCTATGGAGTTTTTAGAGAGAAGATTTTTTGAAAGGGTTAAGTTGGTTATGATTTTGGGTTTGCGAATTATGAAATATATGAGGTGGTTAAAGGATTCAAAAGTCTATATAGGTCTAAATAAACAATATAAAATGACTCTACATTAAATTAAATTAATTAGGAATTACCTAAACTACCCTTTCACTTGGCCGAATTGGACAACAACACAGGTGTGACCCACGACCTAGGACCTACGATCCATGAATGGACCTACCGGCCATTCTGAAGGTCCGTAGGTCCATGGACTGGAGCTTATTTCAAGGACCTTGACCCACGACCCCACCTTTGGAGTGTGGGTCCACCTACTGGTTGTAGGGGCCATCCGTAGGTGGCCCTTTTTGGGCATCTTTTGGCAGTTTTGGGGGTTAGGCTTTAGGGTCCTCCTCAAGGACCCTTGGTTGGTTATTAGGGGGTCGTACCTTGACGTTTAGCTGCTAAACACCTCATCCTAAGTACAGGAATCCATTTTACAACCTTAACCCACACATCATACTAAGACTGAATTTACGTAAGAGTAAGCTAAGAGATTGGAGAGGAACTATTACCTTAAGCTAAAACAGAATTGGAAGAAAGGAGATGAGGATACTTGGCCTTCATGGCTGCTTTTTCTTCCTAAGTAGCTCCCTCTACGGACTGACTCCTCAAAAATACCTTCACTGAAGCGACCTCTTTATTTCTTAACCTACGAACCTGACGTTCAAAAATCTCAATTGACACCTTTTCATAAGTGAGACTGTTCTTCAGAACCACACTCCCTAATGGAACTATTGATGTTGGATCACCCATACACTTCTTCAAAAAGGAAATGTGAAAGTCTAGATAGATTGCTTCTAGTTCTGCTGGCAAATCTAACTCATAAGCTACATCACCAACCCTCTTTAGGATTCTGTAAGGACCTACATATCTCGGACTAAGCTTCACTTTATTGCCAAATCTCATCACCCCCTTCATAGGTCACACCTTCAGGAACACCCAATCATTAATTTCAAACGCTAAGTCCCTTCTCTGCACATCTGCGTAGGAATCCTGACGACTCTGACTTATCTTAAGTCTATCTATGATGAGCTGAACTTTTTCCATAGGTTTGTGAACTGAATCTGGCCCACTGCTTCACCTACTTAAAACTAACCATTTGGGGACCTGCATCTATGCCCATATAGTGCCTCATACGAGGCCATCTGAATACTGGAATGAAAGATACTATTATAACCAATCTCTATAAGAGGTAGGCGATCATCCCAACTACCCTTGAAATAAATCATGAAAACTCTCAACATGTCCTCTATGGTTTGAATTGTACATTCTTCCTAACCATCTGTCTATGGATGAAATGTTGTGCTAAGATTAACCTTAGTACCAAGATCTTTCTGAAATGATTTCCAGAACTGAAAGGTGAACTGATGACCTTTATCTGAGATGATAGACAAGGGAACCCCATTCAACTTGACTATTTCACTGATGTAGAATTTTGCGTAGTCATCCACTGAATCTGTAGTCATGATAGCTAAGAAGTAAGCGGACTTAGTATCTCTTTCTACTATCACCTAAATAGAGTCATGATTTCTATGAGTATGAAGTAAACCTATAATGATGCCCATATTTATCACTTCCCACTTCCAAGTAGGAATGTTCTACCTTAACCTGTTGACAATTATCACACTTAGCCATGAAGTCTACTATGTCCCTCATCATGCCGGTCCACTAAAAGACTTCTCGTAGATCACGGTACATCTTAGTGGAACCCGGATGAATGAAATACCTAGAGTTATGAGCTTCTGTGAGGATTTGCTACCTCAACCTATCCACATTAGGAACACATAAGCGACCCTGGTAATGAAGTACACCATCTCCCCATTAGGAGAAAACTCAACTTTCTGCTGATGAAATCTGCCTTTCAACTAAAGTAATATAGGATCACTATCTTGTTTTTCATTAACCTCTGATACCAGTGAAGATTCTGATCAATTTTGAACTATCACAACACTATGTGATACGTCCATTAGGCAAACTCCAAAGCGAGCAAGCCAGTGAACATATTTTTCTAACTCTTTCTTTTGTTCCTCAACATGTGCTACACTACCAAGAGATAGTCTACTGAGAGCATCAACCTCTACGTTAGCCTTACCCGAATGGTAAAGTACATTCATGCCATAGTCTTTGAGAAATTCAAGCCATCTTACCTGACGATGATTAAACTCTTTCTGGGTGAACACGTATGTGAGGATATTATGAGTTGTGAACATGTAGACATGAACAACATACAAGTAGTGTCTCCTAATCATAAGGGAAAATACTACGGCTATATGCTCGGGGTCATGAGTCGGGTAGATCTTCTCATGGACCTTAAGCTGTCAAGAAGCATAAGTTATGACCTTACCTGACTACACCAACACACAATCTAGGCCGACCCTGGATGTATCACAAAAAATCACATAACCGTCTAAACCATCTCATAAAGTAAAGATAGCAGTTGTAGTCAACCTAGTCTTCAGTTCTGCAAAGCTTTTCTCACACTCATCTGACCATTGAAACTTAACCTTCTTCTGAGTCAACTTGGTCAATGGGGATGCTATGGATGAAAATCCTTTAACAACCTCCTATAATATTCGCCCAAACCTAAGATATTTCTGATATCTTTTGGAAAGATGGGTCTAGGTAAGTGCTATACTACCTAAAATTTTCTGAGAATCCACTCGAATCCCTTTGCAGGATACCACATAACCATGGAAGGATACTGATTGTAACCAGAATTCACATTTACTAAATGTATCAAATAGCTAGCGATCCTTGAGAGATTGTAGAACAACTCTCTAATTTGTCACATGCTCCTCTTTATTTCAAGAATAAATGTGGATATCATCAATAAAGACAATAACGAACAAGTCCAAATACTGTTTGAACACCTTGTTCATTAAGTCAATAAAGCTGCATGAGCATTTGTTAGTCCAAAAGACATAACTACAAATTCAAAATGACCATATCGAGTTCAGAAAGATATCTTCAGAATGTCACTATCTCTGACTCTGAGTAGATTATTGCCAGATCTGAGGTCTAGCTTAGAAAAGTAACTATCACCCTGTAGTTGGCCGAATAGGTCATCCATCCTTGGGATGGGATACCTATTCTTGATGGTGACTTTGTTAAATTGACGATAGTAAATGCATATTCTGAGAGAAACATCTTTATTTTTAATGAACAATAGTGGATTACCCTAGGAGAGATAATAGGTATGATGAAGCCCTTATCTTGAAGATTTTTCAATTACTCTTACATTTCCTTAAGCTCGACTAAAGAAATTGTGTAAGGAGGAATCTAAATGGGCTGGGTATCTGGGAGGAGATCCATTCTGAAGTGAATGCATATTCTGATAGAAACATCTTTATTTTTAACGAACTACAGTGGAGTACCCTATGGAAAGATAATAGGTATGATAAAACCCTTATCTAGAAGATTTTTCAACTACTCCTACAATTCCTTAAGCTCGACTAGAGCAATTGTCTAAGGAGGAATCTAAATAGGCTGGGTATATTAAGGAGATCCATTATGAAGTCGATTTCCCTTTTAGGAGGAACTCCGGGAATATATTTTAAGAACACTTCTGGAAACTCTTTTACTACTAGGACTGACTCAAGTGTTGGGGTTTCAATGTTTGAGTGCTTAACCCATATAAGATGATAGATATACTCTTTGGTAATTATTTTTTGGGCCTTAAGGTAAGAGATTAATCGACCCATAAGCATTGAGCTATTACCTTTCCATTCTAAAATTGGCTTGTTTGGAAACTGAAATCGAACGATTATAGTTGTACAATAGACTGCGGTATAGTAGGAATGTAACTAGTCCATTCCTAAAATGATTTCAAAATCTACTACTTCTAACTCTACAAGATCTGCTAAGGTGACTTTCTGATAGATTGTGATAGGGCTATTTATGTATACCCGTCTAGCTATAACTAGGTAGCTAATTGGAGTAGAGACTTAGAAGGATTCTAAGAGAGTTTCTAGATTGACACCGAAGTATACTACTACATAAGAAGTAACAAATGACAGTAAAGCCCCTAAATCTAACAATGAATAAACATCGAAATGAAAGACTCATAATGTATTAGTGACCACATCAGGAAAATCTTCCTGGTCCTAGTGGGCCTTGAGATCATACAAAATGTTTTGGTGTTGACCTTTACATGTACCCAATGAAGCACCCTACCGAGGTTGGAGACCTGCTGGTGCTGCTAGAGCTGTAGATTGAGCCCTATCGTTGTTACCTCCTTGCCCCTAATTGGCAGAAGGTCAATCCTTGAACTTATGGCCAGATTGACCACACCCAAAGCACCCTTCCATGCCTATAAGACACTCGCCCAGATGGGTCTTACCACACTTTGGACAATTTGGGAAAGTCCTATTATCTAAAGCACTCCTCTAAGATTTAGAGCACGATGCGCTACCATTTTGATCCTGTCAAAACTTGGGGGATGGAGCATTAACCCATGAAGGTGTTGGGGCTGTAGACCTCTATTGAAAGTGTGAGTGTTTCCTACTGTCCGACATTTGTAGTGAGTACTTAATGTTTCGTGTTTTGGCCTTTTTGTTAACCTTAGCAAATTCTCTAAGCTTATCTCCCTCAACTTACTGAACTTGAGTCATTAGTCTTGAGATATCCATTTCTCCTTGAAGCATAGCATTCGTGCACTCAGTCTTCAGCAGATCGGATACCCCTAATAAGAACTTACTCTTTAGTCCCCTTGGATCGAAAACCATTTGTGGAGCATACCTAGAGAGCTGGGTAAAATTCAAACCATATTCTTGGACTAACATTAAACCCTGCTTCATGTTCATAGATTCGTGTACCTAGGCTCGCTCAACTCCCTTGGGAAGAACCTGTCTAGGAAATCTCCAGTAAAACAATCCCAAGTCACAGGAGTTGCATCCGCACCTATGTTATCTTTCCACTAAGTGAACCAGATATAAGCCACATCCTTAAGTCTATAGAATGTCAACTCAACATTCTCAGTTCCAGTCACTTGCATTACTCCAAGGATTTTCTCAACCTCATCAATGAAGCTTTGTGGGTCCTCACCAACCTTCGACCCTAGAAACTCAAGCGGATTAATCCAAACTAAGTCTCGAACCCTAGTTTTCCTTGATCCACCAGTTGTGGTAGTAGGAACCGAGACTTGTTGATTATTTTGATTGGCCACACTCTGAGCCAAGTGCTGGATCGCATTTCAAAATTCTGCATTCTTAACCTCAGTGTTTGAGACTAAAGGAACTGCACTAACATTGAGTGCATTAGCATTCCATGTGTTAGCTCTACGATTAGGCATGATCTGTACCACATAATGATGGATTAGAATGGACAAGTTGGATCATACCCACGCATGATATGAAAAACAAATAAAGTGAAGTTTTTCTTAAAACACTTTGTAGCCTCTCTCTAATATATGTGGTGCACTTTACACCCATGAAAGATACTTTACTTAGTGTTACTTACAGACATCCCAGGACTCTTGAACCTAATGCTCTGATACTATGTTTGTCACACTCCGAGGCTACCCCTTGACGTAACATGAGACCTAGGATCATGGGTGAGCCCAAGCTAACTGTGTGTCTTCATATATCAAGCATGTTGAGAATAACTTAATTAGACATATACTATGCAGAAGCTAAAACAATAGATAACTAGAAAAAAGGGACACCGCAACTAGTCTGAATGTATAAACCATACTAAGCATTTAGTAACAACTGAAAGATGAATTTAACAAGTCAAGTTGATTCTACTACTACATATGAAAAAGCCTCTAATTGAGTTAAGTTGTTGAAACATAGCCCCTATATAACACTAACAAAAACTGAAACATAAATGTAAAGATTGAAATGAAAGAATGTCTATTGTCCGCGAAATGTGAGGACTAACCACTGAAGTTGTTGAATGCGGATAGAGAATCTATCTAAGCGCAGTCTGAATATTGAGTACTTGAACCTACATCATAAAAGGATGTAGCGCATACTATGCGTCATTATTTGGAATGTGCTAAGCATGCATGATATAGATACTAAGCTTAAAAAGGACACATATAAAAAGTGAACAAAGCATAACTAAGCAGTGACCTAACTGAGTAAGAATGTACGTATCGAAAACATAACTGAAAAGAAAAACTAAATCTAATGACAAAGTGCTAATCATGAACATGACATGCTAAACTGAATACAGAGGTATATACTAATAACCTGGTCAAATGCACTAAGAATTTGACAGTGGGAGCTACTATTAACTGATATAAAACCACGTGGCAAAATGTGGAGTCTTATGTATATGACCTATATAGAGGACCCAATATACCTTGCCATGGGTATAAAGGCATGGCTGGTGTGATCACTAAATGGGGGACTTTTAAACCTACAGGGGCACTAGTTCTGGGACTATAAGGCTACGCCAAACCCTACTCAAACTTGGTGCTAAGTCTACACCCAACTGAATATGTATATGACTTAAACGTAATTGAAATACTGAATATCTCAAAATACTGACATGCAATCTGAGAATGCGAAATATATATACTGATACTGTAACATTTGAAATATAGAGGATAATTATCTGCTTATCAGACCTAGAGAGTGTAATTCATGAACCAAGAGAATTTATACAACTAGGGTTTAGATTTTCATGCAAGGAACTAAGCAAACTTTCCAAGAAACAAGCTATATCGATTTAAGATACTATAATAGTTAAATCACAACCATTATCAAAGGTTTTAGAAACCTTTGGTCTAAACAAGATATGGAGAATCAAGGATCTGACTAAATTCTAGGGACCTAGTGGATGACAGGAACCTATTAGTAAAATCCCACATACCTGGTGATGAAATGTAAGGAGAAATTCTTTGAATTCAAGGTTGAAACATGAAGAAATCCTTATGCTTGTTCTTGAGAGGCTGATTGACTTTCCTCTTCTTTTTTGCTCTAATTTTGATGAATTTTGGTGAATAAAGGTTTTGGTTGGATTCTTACTAAGTTATTAGGCTTAAATTGAGTAAAACGACATAGTTTAGGCGTTAAACATCCTAGTTTAAATATACAACAAATAGGGAAAATAGCGAATGACCATGACTTAAAAGTTGATGAGGCCGACCACAGAGCTACTGACAGAACAACATCAGCACTAGGTCCCATTGAGTGGGCTGTGGCTCTTGGCATGGGTCTACTGGTTTCTTCGTATTTCCCTACCATGGCCCATTTCACGGACCGTGTGAAGGACCATGGACTTTGAAGGCCACCGTGGTCACTTGGGGCTGGGGTCTACTGGCTCAAGACAATAGACCCATCCATGGCCCATCATCGAGATCACGACCGGTGGTGGGATCCGTGGTGTTGTACTTGAGCTGGGTTAGTTCTTCTTGGCTTCCACGAGACTTCCCCTGGCTCATATAGTGGTCTACAGCCCGGGAAGGGCTCTGTGGTCCACCACTTCTGGATAGGTGTCAACCACGATGAGGGTGACAGACTGTGGTCTTGATCATGGCTAGTGAACCCCTTCGTTGTTCACCTTTTTCTGTTGAAAAGTTCAAGTCTCATTTCTAAGGTGTTACATGTGGGGCCTCTAGAACTCTGATACGTCATGTTACGCATAAGATATACTTTCGGTCATGAGAATGGTACATCCCAATACTTTCCATAGCTTTATCAATCTGATCCAAATGTGATACAACATGCATATCACTTTGATATTTCATCGATCTATAAATATTAAAGCTTACTACTTTTTCATTAACTCAAAACAACAACTCGCCACCTTTCATGTCACGACCCAAAGGTACCCCCTAGATTAAACGAGGCGTACATAACCCTAAGGGTCTTATACAATCCCCTTAGCATATCATAACATGAGGTAGTAGAAATGATGAAGAAATTTTATAACTTTTTTCATACAATTGAAGTCTTTTATAAAAACAAGCAGAAGTCTACAAAACTTTGCCTCAAACCATCTGCAACCATATGAATAATATTTGGGATGCAGACCATAAAATAGTCGAAAACATAAAAAAGACATAAAGGAAAGATGATCACATCCTCGATGCTATGAGGACTCACCAAGTCTTCAACTCCTTGACCTACTAGGAACCTAGCTACGAAAATGGGACTCGACACATTTTATAAGAATGTAGGCAAAATGAAGCATTAGTACAAAATGTAGTAATTATGATGGCTAGCATAAATCATCAACATAAGCATATAAGAGGAATTAGTCAACACAAGACGTATACCATAATCATAAGAGAGAATAACATAAGTCATAAACATAAGAGACATCATCATAAGACATTTGCTATTAGCATAAGAGATAACAACATAATCATGAGCATAATCTCCAACAAGACACGATGTAAACATTAGTCATCATAAGGAATAATCCATATACATAGTCAATACTTAGTCTTTCATATCATAAGAGAACTGCTTCATAAGTAACCTCCAAGTATACTTGTGCAATGCATGGATAAGATCTCGTAATCCCATCCATGCTAAGTATCCCCTTTGGCAACCATAATCATACTCACCATCTTGACCTCATCCTTAGCTTAGTTGTCATAAATAATGGAATTATCACCTTTAGCCAATCATATCATGGAAGGCAACTATGACAACAATCCATGAAGACATACATCATAAATATAAGTCATAAACATATCTAGTACATAGATCATCATAACATAAGAGGAACATATCATGACTACCCTCAAAACATACTTGTACAATACATGAATAAGACCCCATAAATCCTATCCACACTATGTAAAGCCTCTTTAGTAACCATAATTCAACATACATGTTCTTGTTTGGGATAGTGGGAATTACCCTTAGTCGACATAGACCGTGTGAGCTTATCATGGAATCCGGTGTTACCCACACCGAAATGGGTTTTCTTACTTGCATAAGGTAAGACCATGGCATGTTAGATTTAGGTGGATCCAATAGCTAAATAACCTAGCTGGAAACATAGTTATGGGATAAGGAGATTGCTACTAGAAACCTAGACTCACTGAGGTAGAAGGTTTCCATCTCATGAGATACATGTTTTGGGAACCCGGACTCACTGAGGTAGAAGGAACCCATTTAGAAATCCCGTCTCACTGAGGTAAAAGCTTCAACTCATATACTATATCCACTGGTGCTAAGCATAATTCTCATGGAGTATTTGTTAAGTCATAACTTTTTTCATTAGAATAGCTCATTATATCATGCGTGAGATAACCTTTCATCGTCCATGTCTTAATGTTCATGTTAGATTCAATTAGGTGAGAAAGCCTTTCAACCTTACAATCATCATATTGTGAGAAAACCTTTCACATCATGTTCATAATGTGTTCATGAGAATAGCCTTTCAAGGAATCACAACAACATTGTCATAATCATGGACAATTCATTAATAGTCATGCATAAGGGTGTATGTGAGAATAGCCATTCAACACCACCACAATTACATCATATTCATAATCACTTTACTCTCAAAGTGATCTTAAAACATATACATAACCTTCATAAAACATGTATAATATCATATATTGACCTTTCAGGGGTCAAAGCTGATGTCAAATCAACATATCTAGAATGACCTCCTTAGACATGGATATAATCATATTTAAATTAGTTCAATTACTACAAACATAATCTCATACCTCACCTCCTTGAGGTTCAAGGCTTACTTTCCACCATCACACTTAGGATTCAAGCACAATACATGGAAATCATCCTAACTCATGCGATTCTATCACTTCATACATTCAAACATTCATGAGGTAGATTAGGTGGGTAAGGCCCTTCCACAATAACTCAACATAATAGTCTACCATTATCATATAGACTTCCCTCTCAAAGCCATTACAAACTTATTTCAACATATTAACCTCACTCTCAAAGCCCTAATAATCAACATTTATGATTACAATACATACTCTCAAAACTTTACTTCTTACAATCATCATACCTACCAAGATTAAAAGGCATTCTAATCACATGCTTCATTCTTAAGCAATTCTAGTCATAATTCACCATAAATGCTCAATCTCAATCATTACTAGTCAAGATCCATCATATATACCTTAATCAAATACAATTCATGTCTATGAACTTCCATTCTTAAACAATTACTACACATGTCATCAACCTAAGAAGATCATCTCTAAATCCTCAATTTCCCTCTTAAGGGCACAAACCCACATTACATCAATTTCATCAATTATACTAGGGTTAGGCATAGAAAACATGTAATATCATATTTATTTGCTCTAGTCTCAACAAATTCATAAAGAAATTCATCAATCTTAGAAGGTCACACCTAAGCCCTCGACTTCCTCTTTCATGGCATAAAACCAACTATATTAATTTCACCCTAAAATCTTAGGTTAATCAATAATACATGTATAATCATACTAAAATCATGTAATTACATCATAATCAATCATAAACAACCATAATCCACTCAATTGGATCAACATATAACAATAACCACAATATAGGAAGGAACCCTAACTAGAATTTGGGGTTCATCTTCAAGATTGGAGGAAACATGGGAGCTTCATGGATGAAAGGAGTCCATGAATAAATAAGCCATCATACCTTGATCATAAAGCCCTACAAATCTTGGAATATTGGAAACTTGACCTAGCTTGAACCCTTTCTTCTTCTTCTTCTTCTTCTTCTTCTTCTTCTTTTTCACTTTCTAGAGAGAGGATTTCATGGTAGGAATTGGCTTTCTTTTGGTGAGTTGAAATAATGATTTGGAATCACTTAATTAAGGGTCTAAAGTCTTTATATAGTAGGTCTAATAAAATAAAAAATGACCCCACTTAATCCTTAGTTAATTCTATAACCTTCCCTAACCCCCTTCACTTAACCACTTAAGGGCCTAGGCTGCCTTACTCAAGAGATCACGCCCATGGACCATGGTGGGTCCACGGAGTAGGGTGGCACTCCGTGAATGGTGGCCTATGGCTTGGGTTTTTTAGGGTCTTGACCTACGGCCCCTTCCTATGAGGCGTGGGTCCATCTATTGGGCGTGAGTCCCATCCGTAGGTGGCCCATTTTGGGCAATTTCTAGGGGATGTTTTGTGTCCCCCTCAAGTACACTTGGTTGGTCCTTGAGGGGTCATACCTTGATGCCCTAACCCTAAACCTTTCATTCTAAGTACAGGAATATTTATGATTCTAAATATCATATCAAACTCTAGAACCTTCATGAAAAGTTATAGTTTTGCCTACTAGTGTCCGAAGTGTTACATTCCACATCAACCAAAGCTTTGGCTGTGACTAGGTATGGTCTACCATAGATAATCGGCATATCAATATCAATCTCGTAATAAAGCACCTCAAAATCAGTGGAAACTCGAATTTGCCAACCTTCACCAAAACATCATAGACAACTCCAATGATCAGTCATGAAAAGCCTCATGTTGGTTTTAATTCATTAATTCCAGTCTTATTAAATATCAGCAGCATCAAATTTATACTTGCACAAAGATTTCCCAAGGCTTTTTCAAAAGTGATCGCACCAATAGTGCATGGAATAATGAAAGCTCCGAGATCATCATTCTTGAGGTTTGTATTCTTTGTCATCACCGCATCACATGTTTGTGATATTTCAATTGTTTCACAATCTATCACCTCTTCTTAATCACCAATTCTTTCATATTTTTGGCATAACCAGGTATTTCGGTCAATCCATCCACCAATGGAATATTTACTTTCAAATCTTTTGCTATCTCCACAAACTTTTTGTATTTTGCATTGTCATTTTTCTTCCTTAATATTTGAGGAAAATGAGACTTTATCTTGATTTAAGGCAATGTGGATGAGGCCTCAACATTGCCTTCCTTCACATCTTACTTCGGCTTACCTTCAACCTCTTTTGTTTGAGTCTTACCCATTCCCTTAGCCGAATCATCATTGGAAATCACGCCCTTGAGCATCTAAATTATTGGGCCTTGTTATTTCTTGCAAATATTTCCCACTTCTAGTCACTATTTTTGAAATTTGGATAGCAGAATTTTTATTTTTAGTTAGATGAGTAATTTAATTATCATAGTTATTAGCATACACAAAATAATCCAGTCGTCTGATATTTTCTTCAAGAAACTTAATGGAGGATGAATGTGAGATTACAATGGTGGATAAAGCTAAAACCACTCTTCATTTCTTGTAAAATCATATCGGAGCCCTCCATTTTGTCGAGAATTTTAGTCAACAAGTCATCGGTTCGAGTATTCATCGTATTATATATATTGAAAGGCGGTACACATTTAGTATCTTCACATTCCCCTTCATACCAACTTTTGTCATTATTTTTGGTCCAACATTGATTTTCGACATGTCTTGGATAGCTTCGTCACAAACCCTCGGATTTTCCACCTTTCATGTGAGCTTCATCAACATACATTCTCCGTGACGTTGCATTCACTAAATTTTCCCTACCTCCAAGAACAAGCTCATATAACATTTCAAGTTGAGTAGTCAATTTAGCAATGCTTTTGTCATGCTCTTGTTTTTTCTCTTATTGTTCCTTAAATATTCCCAAATGTGGAAGTGACACATAATCTTCACTAGTGTACCAGGCTTGGTTAATTTTCGTCATCTCATCAAGCAACCCTGATGCTTCTACGAATGGTTGCTTAACTATTCCACCCCGAATGAGATGATCAACCAATACTTTACTTACAACATCAATACTTTGATAAAAGTATAGTAGCAGTAGCTCATCAGGAAAACCATGTTTTGGCATAATAATAACACCCTTTTAAAATATAACCATGCTTTATGTATGGGTACTCCATTCAATATTTCATTATTCAGAATATCTTTCCTTAATTTCATTAATTTAGACGGAGGAAAGAACCTTTCAAGGAAAACTTCAATCAATTCTTCCCATGATGTAATACACTTTCTCATCAACTCAATCAACCACCTAGTTGTTTCCCCCATTAAATAAAAAGGACATAACCTAAACCGCACTGACTCTAGTGAAATACCATATACCAAAAAGGGGTTGCACACATTCAAAAAGTTGTGGAGGTGATCATTAGGGTCTTCATGTTCAAAACACAAAAATAATCCGCCTAATTTAATAAGCTACAACATAGACTTGATTATGACAAATGTGATATCCTTATTTACCAGTGGTAACTAAATTGCTCCACCTTTGTTTATGATATGAGAAATCACTGCTTCTTCCTTTCTAATTTCATTTTTTTGTCCATGGTGACTAAGTCATCACCACTAAATGTATTCATTGGTTCACCTACCAAAAGAACACAATAATAGGTCCAAGCGTAAGTTTGTTCACCTACAAAACAAATTCATATGCAAATTACTTCTCAAATTGAATTCCTAGCTACCATTACTCAGCAGTGGCACCATTTTTTTAAGTTCTCACACTACTCCTCAAAACTAATCAAAAGAGTAGGAATTTTTCATCAATTAAAATACCCAACTACGAGTCGGGGTCGAATACCTCAATGAATGGTGTGGGGTTAAGGATTCAATTAGGGACTTAAACCACAACAAATCTCAATGTAGTAACGAGGGAAAATATGTGGATGATTCCACCAAATTTAACAACACGGATTTAGGCTCACAATTTTAACAATATCTAAGAAAGCAAAGCTTCACAAATTTAGTTAACTCTAGGGGTGTGGAGAATTGAACATTGAATCACTAGGAGTAGTATTGAATTTCTCAATAAAACTAAATAATCATGGATAGGTTGGGTCATCTTTAATAGTGTTAATCTTCTTTTGATCTCATTACACTAGTTCATGAAATCTTCTTTTAGACTCATTCATATGGTTTTCAATTCAACCCACTACATTGGATTTACAATTAATCACAAAGTAATTACCCACTCATATTGGTATTTTTCGAGTACCAAGGTGAGATTGAAGCTACAATCAAGTTGGCCACCTTAATTCAATCTTTATGCACATGGTAACAGTTCAAATCTAGGATTAAAGGCTATGAAATCGAGAAATTATACACATTCACTAAGTTAAATTACTATCCAACCCCATAATCACATCCCCAGAGATTGGGG
Source organism: Solanum bulbocastanum (assembly GCA_037074985.1). NCBI lineage: Eukaryota > Viridiplantae > Streptophyta > Magnoliopsida > Solanales > Solanaceae > Solanum > Solanum bulbocastanum. The sequence continues at coordinate 14,179,229 of CM073606.1, read as the reverse complement.
TTTTAGCCACACATCACAAAGTGTAGAGAATTTATACATTTCATAAAATCAGTTGTCGGTAAGATGAATTTGAGCAATTTCAAGTAAGACAACTTCGAATTCAACTTCGATTTATCAAATTTGAGATTAAAAAAAATTAAAAACCCCGAGAAACTAAAAGTGTTATTCAATCAATAGGAAATGTTTCTGTCTCCAGATTATTCAAAATTATCCCACATTTTTGCTACCCCTTTTCTCTCTCATTTGGTCTATTTATATGTAACACCCCAAAAATTTCTAAGCTAAGACCCGAATCATTTTGTAGCACCTCGCAACTCTACTCTTAAAATTTTAATCATTCGTTGTAAGAATATTAGTTTGAACTGGGTTATTTTATACTTTCTCATGTGATATAATATCCTTAGCAAGTGTATCAAAAGTATCTAATGTGATATGGGGTCATAAGGGACCTCAAACACCAAGCCAAGTTAAAAGCATTCCTATTATCTAAGTTTTTGCATGAGTTTATATAATGGCAAAATTCAATAACTCATATATCACAATATATAATGAATTAGATGGCTTACAACCTTCTAAATTAAAGATCTATGAGTCTTCTTTTCAATGCCATCAAGTTTTTCTTGTTCCATGTTTGGAGTAAATAGTTGCAATTATTTTACTAGAACATACCCAGGTTGGGAGATTGGGTGAACTCACCTGTTCAATCGGCGATCCCCTGAATGGGTTGGCGAATCACTGAATTAGCTCGCTGATTTGTCCCAAAAACCTTTAACTTATGTCTATTTGGGAAATCTAAAGTCCCAATAGGCGATTGTCTGAATGTTTATGGCGAGGAGACTTCCAGATCGCCGATTTGGCCGACGAGATTCATTAACAGTTTGTTTCCTTGATTTTTTTGGTTTTCATCAACTTCTAGAAGGTTATTATTGACCTTTTACCCTAAATAAACCTCCCTAAGTCCATATTACAACCTAATAACATTATTATACATATAACACCTCTCAAAATCCTGTATTCGCCTTCTTCTAAAGATCAAGAACTCTAAGAAATGGATTTTCCATTTTCTCAATATCTAAATACCCCAATTTCAAGATCTCTTTAAGAATCCTAAGGTTTCAATCTTTTCATGTGCATTCAAACCATTTAAAAAACTATATGTTACATTTTATTCTTTCCATATCACTGAACCACTTAGATCTAAAGGCTAATCATTATGTTATTGAAAATCTTTGTATATACCACTATTTTAAATGGATTCTTCTGGATTATTCCATAATTATTTTAATTAGTCAACATTGGGTTCAAAATTTTCCTCTGATCTAATCATGTCGATAGAATTCTTAATTCTTTTAATGAACTTCATCGAAGTAGTATCATTACTTATCATTTTATTATTTGTTGTAGTATTTATTAAATATTCTAAATCTTTTATGGATGATAGTGTGGACATGAATATTTAAGAGAGAATAACACTATCCTTGGGCTTAAGTGTCTACTTTAAAGGTTACTTTTAGAGTAGTAAATTTTTTGTGTAGTAATTATCGTTACCTTTTTCATTAACCTTATTAGATTTTATTCCTCTAGGCTTGGTGACGGGAAACCCCTCAGGTCCGACTCACGACACATACAGCCTAAGCTAATCCAACAGAAATGTACGGGCCTTCCAACATCTAAACCGCGATTAACCGCTTACCCTACTTTAGGGAATAAAAATAAGAACTTAAGTGGAAGAACAACAACAACTACCAAACTCTAAACATATTGTACCAGCCGCACCACATTATTAACAGCTGGGTTTATTGGTACATCAAAAGATTGGTGGAATAACGGAAGATAACAGGCAAAGGAATATTAAATGCTACAACTATTAAACAAGTTATTAAGAATGAGTCATTTGGGAAAAACCATAACAGATTAAATTTTGAAAGATGCCACCACCATCTTAATTTATAACATAGCTAAACATTTTATTGGTGAACCTCAACTCTTTCACGATAGAAGTTTAGAAATATTATCTAATCTATCTTGCCCAAAGTAAGATTATTTTAGGTGGTATAAAGATATTTATCAAAACTGGTCTGACGGGAAAATCTCGTATAATTAATTAACATATGGTAACCTTATAAGTTTTATAAATATCACTGGATTAAAATTATATACGGATATGTTACTTAAAAATCAATTGAAAAATGGTAGTAAATTATCACGAAATGAATAAGAGGATTTTTGTAAAGACTTTTGATATACCAAATTATCTGCACCTTCAAATAAAATTTCTAAAAAGGGTAAATACCATCGTTAAAATTATAAGAATAAACATGACAAACCTCATTATTACAAAAAAAAATCTAGAAAATCTAAATTAGATAATAAAAGTAATATTAACACTAATAACTGTGGAAATATTGGACACCATGCTAGAGATTGCCGGGTCCTTAATAAAATAGGGATAAGATAAATATGTTAGAACTAGAAAATGAAGTTAAAAATTAATTATATTCAATCGTTGATAAAAATCAAACTAGTTCTTCTTTGGAAAGGTGTCCTAGTGAAGATGACCAACTTAATATGATATATAGTTCAGACAGTAATAATTCAGTGAACTGTGGATCAGGTTGTGTAATCTGCACCTGCCGAGACAACTCCATACATGTCATTACCAGCAATAGTAAAGAATTTTTCTTTGAAATAGTTGAGCATATCAAAGATCTAGTGCTGACTAATCTAACTTATTAAGTTATGTGTTTTACATGTGTTCATACTGTAATACACAATTATTCTTTTACACATAGCTACTAAATATTACACATTACTGATAATGACTACACGTGGTTGATAATTTATGCAACATAGCTGGAAACAAGTCCACATAGCTATTGTTCAATCTGTTGCATGTATATGCTTGTTAAAAATGTATCTTTGCTAAAAATAGTATTGGAAATATGTATCTTCTTATTGTTTGGACCTTTGTCATTTTGTGGCATAGATTTTTTGTCTGTACAAGGTCCACCTGCTTGTCTTGACTTAAGAGTTCTTGAGTTACTAATTATTGAATTCTAGTTCCTATTATTGAGTTGTTATATCTTGCATTGAGATTCTTGAGTAGATTGTTCATGTCTATTTTTCAACGTTCACCCTATTTTCTATGTATTCATTGAGTTCTTATTGAGAATCTTTTAAACAAAAAAAAATATTTGTTTAAACTGAGTTTTGAGAAAATCAAGAGGAGTTTTAGAAAGAGTTTAACCAAGATTTAAGCATAAGGGAACTAAGTATTTCCCAAATGTTTCAACTTTACATGAAGAAAATCAATATTATTTTGATAAAAGTAAAAAAAGAGTTTTAAGAAAGATTGAGTACAGAGCAGTTACATCTTAAAGAGGCCCCTTTTTATTAATTATCTCAACCCAGAATGTATTTTTACATTGAGTAAAGAGAAACCATGTTTTCTAAATGTGCAATGAGTTTCAGAGATATTTCAGTGCAGTTACCTCTTTTAAGAAGATAGTTTGAGCAATTATCTCAAACCAGAGAAAGACTACATTTAAGAAAAAGTATATTATTGGGAGAAGTATTGAATACCTGTGTAGATGAGAGTTCAGACAACTCACAGTCCCCATAAACCATGTCTTGCCAATATGGATACATGATCATACTTTTAAGATAAATTCTCATTTATTTGTGGATCCATTTAGTTGAGAGGTTCTAAATGTCAACACTATATAGGACAACTCTGGCAGTGGGGTAAAGATGTTATCATCACATAGCAATTGATGATTGTTGGTTAGAAAATGTCATAACAGAGTTAATGTGTATTTTTATATATCACTTATTATGTTGAGTTCAGAAATGAGAAGGCATTTTGTAAAGATTTAAATGATTTAACTCCTTTATTTCATTACTTTAAGATTGAGTATATTGTTACCCATTGCAATCCATTCATTCAGTTATTTCTTCTCGCTAGATTACATACTTGTACATTCAAATGTATTGATGCCATTCAAACTATTTTTTGGAGGTATTTTGGGTATTGTCCAGACATCTATCATAAACATTAGAGTCTTCATAGATAGATAGACTCGAGAAGTATCTCAGTACCTTCTTTCATTTAAAAATGTTTTGCAAATTATTATTATTATAGCAATGAGTACTTTCGAACATTCTTATTGAGTTTTACATTTCTGTTTTAAGCCTATTCTCAATTGAGTATGTCTTTTGCTAATAAGTTAGCTAGAACAAAGGTTCGCTTGGCTACCGACAATGGTTCTCGAGTGCCGGCCACGTCCAAGGTGAAGGCTCGGGGTATGAAAAACATGGTATCATAGTACAAAACTCAAGTGTCCTAGGGTGTCTATTGATATCCCATGAGTTATGGTATTTTTGATACATTTCACTTAAGAGTTCTGTGCGTCTAGGGATATTTCGTAGTAAAAATAATGTTTTATTTGTTATGTTTGTTGGAAATAGGTTTGAACACGGTTGAGTGAGATAATAGCTGAAATTGTATAGAAGGAGCCACCCAGTGACACAATCCACAAACCGTAGGTCCTTCAACGGTCCGTTGATGGGGAGACATAGATGGAGCATTAGGGAAGTCTGACCAAGTGTGGAACCATTGATGCAACTGACGGATCGTAGGTCGACCCACAATCTGTCCTGCATATCCGTAGTTGATGAACTAGAAGTTGAAGATCTAGTACCTGATGAAAATCCTAAGTGTGGAGCCACGGAAGAGGACCCACAGACCGTATATTAACCTACGGTCCATCCTGTATGTCCGTCGGTGATAAACTGGGAGTTCAAGGTTCCAGCCTCTGGTGAAATTTTCTATGTGTTGACCAATGGAGTAGACCTACGGATCATAGGTCAACTAATGATTCGTAGGTTGAGTCATCGATCAAAGCCGCGTTTCAGAAGTTTATTTCCTTATTTTGTTTCCTTTTTGTTTAGGACATGTTTTTTTATAAATAGGGGATGTAAACCTCATTTAGGGGGGTTAGACAATATTGTTCACTTTTAGTTCTTGGTATTTTGTGGAATTAACTTGCATCCTTAGCAATTTGATTTCCGGATTTCATTTTACAAGATCTTGAATTTGATATTCAATTGGAGATTTCAAGTTTCGTCTACTCTAATTGTAAGTTCATGAATTCTCTTTATCAAAACATGAATTATGTTATTTCAAGCATGGGTAGCTAAATCCACAAGTAGGGTTGTGTCTACTATGAGAAAATGAACAAAGTATGATTAATAATTAACTAATTCTTGATTACTATTTATGCATGTATTGTTAATTATTTATCTTAGAAGACTTTTTGATGGTGTGCAACTTTAGAACCCTCCTTGTTTCTACTTGCCTGACCAAGGAGGTAGCTAATGAGAAACGAATTAACAACAAAGAATTATAATATGACATGTAGTAGTCTAATGCCAATTGTTTCAGCGTGAAAACTAAGTCATACATTGATGTGATGTCTATTATGAGGTGGAGGTAAGGGTTAGTAAATTATAAACCAAAGTGTGTAGTGAAATTCCCTACTTAGAGGACCAATCACTTAGGGATACCTATGTTACCAACTTTGTGTGTAAAATGCTAGGAAAGGATTAATGTTATTAGGATTACTATGTTAAGAGCTCGTAGGGAACACATAACTACTTTCTCTCTGCTAATGATAACAACAAAGTTTGAAGCTTGCTTACTTCTTACTTAACAATCAACAATCTAATAGTTGTTTACACGAAACCCCCCCCCCCCCCCCCCCCCTTTAATTACTTGTTTCGAAAATAGTTTGACTAAATGGAAATAATCATTAGTTAAGTTTAAGTCTGAACCATATTCTTCGTGGGATCGATCCCAACCTACATGTTGGGTTCTTTACTTGATAACGATCACTTATACTTCTTTAGGGAGGTGTAATTTGAGCGTATCAAAATTTTACACCGCTGTCGGGGAATAAGGCTTTTAGATTAAGTTTAACTACATTATTGAACTATTTTCAATTATTTCCTAATTTTACATTTTCTTTTGTTTTTGTTTTCTACAGGTTTCTACTCTAGTGTATGCAAAGTACACAGAGTCGAGGTGAACCATTGACCCATACGATCCGAAAATAAGCAAAATATTGAGAAAATTGAATAATCAAGGGGTCCATTATAATCCAATCATAAAGGAACATGATGAAGGAGTTGAATTGCAACCGCCTAGAGTTGGTAATGAGAAAGCTCAGGTTCGTGGTGGTAACCTACTTGGAGACGCATTCAGGGTACAGAATCTTCCAGAACCGAGGTTGTGTGATAACTACAGGGTCGACTATAATATTGTTGAATAAGAAGGACCTAATTTTCTCCCTCATCTACCCCCATGGCGTACATTCCTAGTGATGAGCAATCTGATGCAGATGTTTACAGTGAGAGGGTTGTTTTCTAGGCTAGCTTCGAAAGATCCACATGGTCACATGGACAAATTGAGAAATGTTTGTAAGAGTTGTGTGGCGGAACCGGAGTTGGATGTGAAAGTCATAGGGTTGAGAGTATTCCCTCTATCATTGACCGGTGATGCTGCAGTACTGTTTGCTTAGCTTTCATATAATTCAATTCATACATGGGACCAATTGCATCGAGTATTTATGGAAATGTATTTCCCAGTGTCTACGAAACTTAACCACAAGGAAAAGTTGAATAATTTTGTTGCACTGCCTGGATAGTGTGTGAGTAGTTCTTGGAATAAATTTAGTGCGTTCATCAAAAGTGTTCTAAATCACCACATAGATGATGAGTTATTGAAGGAGTATTTATCTAGAGGGCAGGATGACAACGGAAAGGCTATGCTAGATACTATCGCTAGAGGATACTATGGTGAGTGCACTTTTAAGGAGATCGCTCAAAAATTGGAGAAGATTTCCTGGAATAATAAGGCATTGAGAACTAGAAAAACTAATACTGGAACAAGCACATTCATTGTTCAAGCCGCACTAGATCAATCTACTGATGACATTCGTGAGGAGATGAGTTAGATGAGGGCATAGCTTGGGTTGGGATTAAAGCATGTGAGTGGAGGTGTAGAGAAAGTGAAAGAGGTAAACTATTTGAATAGAACTCCACCACCACCAGTTGAGGAATGCTACTATGAGAAGGATGCTTATTTAGTAAATGATCAGACAGGGGGTTTCTGAGCCAATGCTCAAGGTTCCAACTTAGATAATTTGCACCAAGATCAAGGAAACCAAGGTTGGAACTATGAAAACTACAATTGAGAAGGGAAGTATGTCTGGGATGGGAACTACATTCGTGATAAAAATTCAAATCAGAACAACTATCGTGACATGAATGAGAGAGTTGGACCCTATGTTCTGCCAGCAAATTGGGAATCTAGCAATAGGGAAGCTGGGCTTACTATGTCACGTATTGAAAATATGATGCAAAAGATGATGAAGAGGTCCTCGTGGTCATCTCCTGCTCAATAAGGAGTCCCAGGTTAATGCTTCGATGGGATATGATAAATCCAAGGCAGGCTACCTTAGGATGGCGTAGGATAGACTCGATATGGGATGGCATGATGGTGCTGCTAATGAAGCCAACTAGAATCGAGCAACAATACTTAGGTCTTTCTTCTTCATGGGAACCCGAGCCTCGATCCACCACGAGGTGGTATCAGAAATCAATGGAGCAAGCCAGCTTTTCAGGTCATCCAAAGAATGAGTAGTAGGAAAACCCTCATATGCCACTATAGCTCCTAGACCTCTATTGAGTATAATATTAATGTATTCGCTATTGCATCTGACTTTCTTTCCCCAGACCATGACCGACTTCACCAGTCTGAACTCACTGGCCTCCTTCCTGCTTTTAAGAACCAAGTCACCATATGTGGAGTAGAACTCCCGGACTCATGTAGAAATGTAGGGGCCTCAGAGCCTGGTGAACTGCTCAAATCGGTGGTAATGGAATGTGTCCCTTACATCAGAGTATCTGCCCTCAAGGCCCTCTGTAGAAAGCAACTTCTCCTCCAAAATAGTCTGCAACCCATCTACTTTCAAGATATTAAGGAGTCGGGGAGGAGGAACAACAAGTGGCACTGGATCCACAAGAGGTGCTGGAGCTGGCACTGTATCAGCTGCAAGAGTATTAGCAGCAGCTGGGACCCTAGATGGGTCTGGATGAGCTAAAATAAAGCTCTGTCCATTGGGACTGTAGGGGCTGGTGATCCTCAGGCACAGATAAAGTAGCTTGGGAGTCAGCATACATTCTTTCAATTGTTGACCTGTTGCCTCTTCTTTGACCTCTAGTTGGAGGCTCTTGCCTTCCCCTTTTGGGAGGGTTTGCTCCCCCTTCATTTTCATAATACCCCATGCTCTTTTGCGGGTTTGCATGTCGAGGTTTGTCCTTGCCATAGCAGGAAAACATCAAGAAAAGTTAGAAACAATTCAAGAAAAAACACATAAAGAGTAGTGGTAGACAGACTCGCCAAACCGCATTCGACGATCATGGCTTAGCTCTCCAAAAGTTACAATGCAATTAGGGATTAGGGGCGTAGACAAAGGGCGATCAAGAAAGACTTTCGGTGAGTCGCCGAGTGCACTCGGCGAACTCAGGATTCTCATCGAAAGTTATAGAACATCATTTTAGATTAATCATGAAATTAAAGGTGATATGGGGAACTTCGACGAACCGCCGAGTGGTTCGGCAAGCTCGACCAAGTTCGCCAAACTACCTAACGTGCCTACTTTCAACCCAACTTCTCAAATTCAACCCTGTAGCCCACAAAAACAAAATCAAAACATGAATTTCCGCAATTAAACTTAGACCCATTACACCCATGCCCCTAGGATACTCAAACGTCTCCCGATTTGGGTAAATTTGGCCATTTGATGACTTTTTCACTTAAGAATGGCATCAACCGCTCCATCATTGGGCAAAATACATTATTCAGAACAAATACAGGCTACTAAGACTTCACCCGACTAGACCCAACATCATTCAAGCACAACCTCACAATATTCATCAATTTTAAAGCACGAAACTCAGAAATTAAAAAATATAAGCATTACTAATAAGATATTCAAATTAAAACAAGCACACACATATCCAATTACAAACAGAGTAGCCCAACACACATCACTAAGACAAGATCAATTGTAAATGAGTCCAGTTCTCACCTATTTGGTGACATTACTCTTGCTCACTGACCCACTCAACAACATGCCGAGTGGGCTCTTACCTCGCTGAGTTTTATAGGACCTCCAGTTAATGTGGGGGTCCAAACGACAGTCTATGTCGGGATCACCGACCTGGTCAGCGATTTGCCAATATGCTCCTGGGTTAGCCATGTTTTACAGACTCCAATTTGAAAATATCTTGAGTCCAACGGCAGTCTTAGGTTGCCAATATCTACCTTTGTAACACTTTCTACACTTCAACCTACAAAGTCAACACACCATTATTTCTAAAACAATAATAAATCAATAAAACGTTGTGTTGCCTCCCAAGAAGCGCCTTAGTTAACGTCATGGTACGATGCGAATCTCCACTTAAGTTCTCTTAGTTGGGTTTGCCTCATTTTCACAAGGCAACCCCTTTTCTGGCTCTAGTAAGAGGTGAGAAAACACTTGGTCCATTTGGGACCCTAGTAGCTGAATGAGCATGGAATGAGAGGTTGTCATATGGTTCATCATCAAGACATTCTCTCTTAACTCTTCCAACACTCTATCATGCTTTTCGACTTTATGTAGAATGAGTAAGAGAATCTCTTCAATTCATCCACCCTCTTGCTTCTTCATCTTTCAACGCTCTTAAGGGGGAATGTACATGTCCTTCTTTTTGGATACTACCTCCAATTCCATGACTTTCTTGGCCAAGATATCCAGTTGAGTCAACAATTTGGCCAATTCTCACTCTTTTTCTTCCTCCTTGTTGTTCTTTGCCATGTGATCAAGGAGGTGGGCAGCTTTTACATAAGGTAGCTGGATGAGACTACCTAGAGATATTTGGTTAGCCATTATTCTATTTTCGGGGCCAAGACCCCGGTAGAATCATTCCAGAAGCATTTTTTCTGGAATTCCATGAGTTAGGCATTGCTGCAATAGGGTATTAAACCTTTGCCACAACTCATAAATATCTTCACCCTCCAATTGCTTTAAATTTAGGATATTATCCCTAAAATTCATCAATCACAAATAGGGGTGATCCATTGGATCACTATTGCTACCAGATATGCTTCAATTCTCTTCTCAAAAAAGCAAAAAACAAATTAAAACTAAATATTAAGTAAGTTTAACTATAGCTAACAAGAACAAAAATTCTACTTAACTATAGTGTCACAACCCGAGTCTACACCCCGAAAGTGACACAGTGTACTCGACCTCGAAGGGGTCTTATACAAGGCTCATAGCATTCATAACATCAGATACTTAGAAATAGTGCAGAATTTAAAACTTATCTTTTATAAATCCAACAACTGAAAACATTAAAAGAAAGCGGAAGTCTATTGTCTCACATGGCCATCCACACACCATACTTGAAACAAAATAGGGTCACGACCCTTTACAATCAATAAATAGAAGGAACATCTAAACAATAGCCCTCGATCTATAAGGACATACCACTTAGTCTTGGGGAACTCAAGTCCAGCTTCACTAGAGAAAACCACTCAATTGCTGTAACCTACACTTATAGTAGACATAGAAGAAGAATGGGGTTAGTACAATTAAGTACTAAGTATGACGGCCATGCAAAAACATGCTTAAAATGAACATTTTCTTTGAAAGTCATGCTATATGCCATTTCAATAAATTTTCATGAACCTAGGCATATGAGGCATAATATTCAACCACAAAAAACATACAAGTCATTTAAACCACATTAGAACATAATCATCATATAAACCATTACCTTCACATTAAGCCTTCACCTCTGGTAATCCTCAAGCTATACTTTGTGCAATGTATGATAGTGTTCCATACCACCATCCTTACCAAAGTACAACCTTAAGGTCACCAAAAGTGAACTTACCATTCAACCTTTCCATCCTTACACAATCCTTATACACAAGAGAAATAAAAATTACATAAGTCACATCAAAACATAAAGACCATCACCTAGAGCAACTCTAACTCATACTTGTGCAATGTATGAGTGGCATCCCATTCTACTACTCACAGTAAATACTCCTTGAAGCCACCAGAGACAAGCCACATTAATATTCATTAAGTCATGACAAGGAAGTAATTCATAATACAATCCAAGTAAAGCATGCATCTTCACATTAATCATATAAGTCAACATTCTTCATTAACTTCATTACATTAAGAGCACCTTCATTCATTAGACCTTTAGCCAACATTCTTATTAACATCATCATAAGATAACATTCATTACACTTAATATTATAAAGGAACACACCACAACCTCTCTTAAAGCCTACTTGTGCAATGCATAGATGGCATCTTATACCACCACCCACACTAAGTAGTGCATTCTTAAGAAGCCATAGTTCATTAGCATTCTTTGTGGGGGTAATCCATAACCGACATAAACCATGTGAGTAATTCATCGTATCCCGGTGTCACCCTCACCGATTAAGGGCTTCCTACTTGCCTAAGGTAGGGCTATTGTTTTATAGCTTAAGTAGATCCATTAGCTAGACCTATGTGGGAACATAGTTATGGGATAGGGAGACTGCTACTACATACCCCGCCTCAACTCACGGATGAGCATCCATCTCAAGAGATTGTTACGAGATACCCCGCCTCAACACCTGGATGAACATCCATCTCAATTCATATCTACTTGGTGCTTAGTATTATTCCCCACGGAGTAAATTACATTTATTACATCAATTCATTATGGGATAAAAGATTGTTACTAGAAACTCTACCTCAACTCATGGATGATTATCCATCTCGAACCCAACATTCATTAAAAAGTGATATAGGTATTGTTACCAGATACTCTGCCTCAGCTCCCGGATGAGCATCCAGCCCATCCCAACATTCATTCATTAGAAAGTTCATAGATTCAAAGATAAGAATAGCCTTTCACCAAAGAATCCCCTTATTTTGAGAAAGTCCTTTTACAATAAGTCAATATCATTCATTATAGTACAATTTAGAATAGCCTTTCAATAAGTACTTCATCATTAACATAATCATAGAACTTCATTCTTTAGTCATTCATGAGTGTGTGTGTATGTGAGAATAACCTTTTACATATAGCCTCATCATTCATAGGTGTTAACTGAGAAATAACATTCAATCATAACACACTTTCATTGTAAACATGATCATTATACACTAATTGAAATAGCATACACATACTTTATATCATGATCACACATAGATCCTTCATATATAGAGGAACAAGGAAGATATCCATCAATGTCGTACCACAATATACATAGTAAATAAGCACCTCCACCTTTCAAGTAGATCAATAGATCAAGCACAATTCTACTTCAGTATGTAATATGATCATAACTTGCCCTTTCAAGGCTAAAAACCAACATCATTACATAAATCCAAGATATTACAATAGATAATGAAATTGACATTATTTAATCACTTCACTCAACATAAGCAACAACAATTCAACATACTTTCATAATCAATCAACTCCCAACAACAAATCACAATTTAGGAAATTAGGGGAAAGCATGGGTTCTAGGAAGAAATCATCTTAATTCATATTTAAATCCACAATTCATTTATAATTAAATGCAATAAATCCTTTGGACAACATTTAGAATAGAATCCATGCATAGATTGAGAACTAGGGATTTAAAGAAAACATTGGACACTTGTAATCACTTTTGAGATTGGATCCTTGAAAGAAACTAAGTAAAGGAAGAAGACCACCATGCCTTATTGAGAAGAAATCCACAAAATCCCCTTGGAAAAGTTGAAGATTTGACCTTGGAAGCTTGAAATCTTCACCTCCAATGGAGGTTTCTAGAGAGAGAGCTTTAGAAAAGAAGTGGGTTCTATTTTGTGATTTTGAATAATGTGTTGAAAAAATATAGTCTAATACTTTTAAAACTCTAAAAATACTTTAAATAACCTAAAATAACCTTCCAAACACTTAACTAAGCAAAGGGTGAATTTACCAATCCACCCTTCACTAGGCTTTGACATTTGAGAGCACACAGGTGCAAGTGATGCCTTAGACTCATGGACTGTGAGTCCACTCACGGACATTCCTATGGGTCCGTGGTCTGGGGATGTAGCTTGGAAAAGGGGGGATTGACCTATGAAGGCCATCCATGGGGCGTGGATAGACCTACGAGGTGTGGTCCCCTTCCGTAGGTCACCAAATTTTGGGTAGCCTATTTGTTTCAAGGGGTCTTGGGGGTTAGGCTTAGGATCCTCCTCAAGGACCCTTAGGGTGGTCCTTGGGGAGTCGTACCTTGACGTTTAACCCCTAAACCCCTCAACCATAGCTTGGGACAACGTCAAGCCACCACAAACCTCATGACAAACTCACACACTCACTAGTTAGGCTCTAGTTTCACTTATTCATTTTATGGGTCATTACATTATCGCCTACTTAGAAACATTCGCCCTCAAATGACACTCAAAACACATTAATGGGTTAACGACTCATGACTAGTAGCTCATCATGCATGCAACATCATAAACAATGCAAAAAACTTGGAGGAAACATCAACTCCACATCAAAAACTCAAACAAACCCCATGCAACTCATGAAAGTAGGAACTACATCTACAAACACATTATGCAACATAACTTCAACATTTTTCATTATTTTGGAGGAATTGCCTTCTCCAACTCATATCATTCTCATCACAACATCATTAAGCACATTATGCAACTTTTTCATAAAAGCACATTTACGCATATTCAACAATCAACCTCATGAAGCATATAGACAACTCATACTAGATGCATATCAACAAGAGGAACATAATTCATGAAAACGCATTTTCTCATATAAAAAAGAATTCAATTAGAACATGCATAACAGAAGGAGAACATGGAAACACAATATCACATGCTACTCCATAACATAAAACAAGCAACAAGGAACTCTTGGTCTCAAGCTTGAATAAGAATAGAAGGAAAGAGCTAAGGTTATCAAAACTCTCGACAACCTTACTATTCTGCATACTATCCCCCACTTAGGAGAAAACCCAACTAAGGCTAACATGAAAAACAACATAAGACCTCAACAATACATTCACAACCAAAAAGGAACTATCACCTACTGGTACCTTCATTTGAATTAGCTCCTCTGTTCTTGTTAGCTTGAAGAGTATAGAAACGGTTCCACTTTGGAACATCAAGATCTGGGCCTTTAAGAGAAGCTTGCTTATCCTCCCTTCCTTTTGCCAAGAGTGTTGGGCAATCTCTCATCTTACGACCCTTCTTTCCACACCCAAAGCACCCATCCATGCCAGCAAGACAGTTACTCAAATGTTATTTCCCACACTTGGCATATCTAGGCCTCTCAAAAGAAGAACCGCTTCCATTTCCTCCTTGAGAATCAGGGTTAGACACCCTATCCTTGTTCACCATTGAAGAATCTTGGTTGGAGACCGTCTTTTTAGACCTTGGTTGACTTTTTTCATCGGACCTAGACCTCTTCATCTCTCTATTCTTTCTCTCAAGTTTGTACTCCTCAATAGAATGAGTATATACAATGATTCTAGAAATTTTCATAGCATCATGAAGCATCGCCGTATGACACCTTTCCTTAACAGGGTCGGATACATCGGTGACAAACTAACTCATCTCATCTCTAGGGTCGGACACCAAAGATGGAGCATACTTAGATAATAAGGTAAACTTCAAGGAATATTCCTCCACACTCATGCTACCTTGCCTAAGGTTTATAAACTCGTCCACCTTAACCTCCCTCTTCTCATGGAGAAAGTACCTACCAATGAAATCTCTATCAAACTCCTCCCATTCTATAGTGCCCACTTCTATAGCCCTATTTCTTTTCCATCAAGTAAACCAAACTTGGGCAACATCTTTCAATTGGTAAGAGTCAAGTTCGGTCTTTTCTATAGAAGTCACCCCCATATATTTTACTATATTATACACCTCATCCAAAAACTCTTGGGGATCCTCTCTCACCTTAGAACCTAGGAAAACCAGAGGATTCATCCTCAAAAAGTCCCTCAACCTAGAAGCCATAGTACACTCAATAGCATTCTACTAGGCCCCACATCTCTATTCACTTGGGTCGTCATGGCTTGTGCTAAGGTTAGAAAAGTTGACCTAATTTCTTCATTGGTCAAGAGTGGATCATCGATCGAAACTTGATTACCATGAGGAACATGGACACCTTGAGGAACGTGGGGATCTTGGGGAGGAACTCCCTTATTGACATTCTCCTCTTCCACTCTCCTTGTGGCCATCCTTCTTGAATTCATTTCCTATAAACACAAGAGAAGGATTAGGAAATGGACACTTATAGAGCTAAACTCTATGGTACAACTTCAATAATATGAAAGAAGTGTTACTTCCTAACATCCTATAGCCTCTTGCTCATTGATGTGTCGCGACTCACACTGATGAACAAGACTCTACTAGACGTGTCTTGTGATACATCAACCCTAAAGGCCATTCCTAAAATTTTGTGCTCTGATACCATGTTTGTGATGAACCGAATCTACACCCCGGAAGTGACACGGCATACTCGACCCCGAAGGGGTCTTATAGAAGCATCATAGCATTCATAACATAAGATACTTAGAAATAGTACGACATTTAAAATTTTTCTTATATAAATCCGACAATCAAAAACATTAAAAGCAAGCAGAAGTCTATCGTCTCACATGGCCATCTAAATAACATATTTGAAACAAAATAGGGTCATGACCCTTTACAATCGACAAACTTAACAATAGTCTATTACATGAAATAAAAAGGGACATCTAAACACTTGTCCTCCATCTATGAGGAGATACTACTTAGTTTTGGGGAACTCAGGTCCAAGCTTCACAAGAGAAACCACTCAATTTCCGTAACTTACACTTGTATTAAACATAAAAGAAGAATGGGGTTAGCACAATTAAGACTAAGTATGAAAGCCATGCAAAAACATGCTAAAAACAGACATTTTCTTTGGAAATCATGCTAAATACCATTTTGATAAAACTTTATGAACATAAGCATAAGAGGCATAATATTCAACCACAACAAACATACAAGTCATTTAAACCACATTAGAACATAATCATCATATAAACCATTACCTTCACATTTGGCCTTCACCTCAGGTAACCGTCAAGCTATACTTTGTGCAATGTATGTATAGGGTCCTATACCACCATCCACACCAAAGTACCACCTTAAGGTCACCAAAAGTGAACTTGCCATTCAAAGTTTCCATCCTTACACAATCCTCATACAGAAGAGACATAAACATTACATAAGTCACATTAACACATAAAGACTATCACCTAGGGCAACTCTTAAGTCATACTTGTGCAATGTATGAGTAGCATCCTATACTACTACTCACACTAAGTACTCCTTGAAACCACCATAGACAAGGCACATTCATATTCATTAACTCATGACAAGGATGTAACTCATAAAACAATCCAAGTATAGCATGCATCTTCACATTACTCATATAAGTCAATATTCTTCATTAACTTCATTACATTAAGAGCACCTTCATTCATTAGACCTTTAGCCAACATTCTCATTAACATCATCATAAGAGCACATTCATTAATTTTAACATTATAAATGAACACACCACAACCTCTCTCAAATCCTACTTGTGCAATGCATAGATGGCATCCCATACCACCACCACACTAAGGAGTGCATTCTTAAGAAGCCATAGTTCATTAACATTCTTTGTGGGGGTAACCCATAACTGACATATACCATGTGAGCAATTCATGGAATCCTGGTGTCACCCTCACCATATAAAGGATTCCAACTTGCCTATGGTAGGACCATTGTTTTATAACTTAAGTGGATCCACTAGCTAGACCTATCTTTGCACATATTTATGGGATAAGGAGATTGCTACTATATACCCCGCCTCAACACACGGATGAACATCCATCTCAAGAGATTGTTTCAAGATACCCCAACTCAACTTTCGGATGAGCATCTATCTCAATTCATATCCATTCGGTGCTTAGCCTTTTTTCCCACGGAGTACATAACATTCATTACATTAATTCATTATGGGATAAGAGATTGTTACTAGAAACTCTGCCTCAAATGTGTATCCATCTCAAACCCAACATTCATTAAAATGGGTTATAGGGATTGTTGCTAGATACTCCGCCTCAACTCCTGGATGAGCATCGATCCAATCCAAACATTTTATTTATTGGAAAACTCATATATTGAAAGATGAGAATAGCCTTTCACCTAAGAATCCTCTTATTGTGAGAAAGTCCTTTCACAACAAGTCATTATCATTCATTAAAGTACAATTGAGAATAGCCTTTCAATAAGTACTTCATCATTAACATAATCATAGAACTTCATTCATGAGTGTGTGTATGTGAGAATAACCTTCCACATATAGCCTTATCATTCATAGGTGTTAATTGAGAAATAACATTCAATCATAACACACTTTCATTTTAAACATGATCATTATACATTCATAGAAATCACACACACATACTTTACATCATGATTACACATAGATCCTTCATCTATAGAGGTAAAAGGAAGATATCCATCAATTCAATACCATAATATACATAGTAGGTAAACACCTCCACCTTTCAAGTGGATCAATAAATCAAGCACAATTGTACTTCAATATGTAATTTGATCATCACTTGCCCTTTCAAGTCTAACAACCAACATCAAACAATAAATCCAAGATACTACAATAGATAATGAAATTGACATGATTCAATCACTTAACATAAGCAACAATAATTCAACATACTTGCATAATCAATCAATTCCCAATCACAAATCACAATTAAGGAAATTGTGGGAAAACATGGGTTTTAGGAAGAAATCAACTTAATTTATCTTTAAATCCAAAAATCATTTATAATTCAATGCAATAAAGCTTTTGGAAATTATTTAATATCGAACCTATGCATAGATTGAAAACTAGGGTTTTAGATAAAACATTGGAGACTTGAAATCACTTTTAAGATTGGCTTCTTGAAATAAACGAAGTCAAGGATGAAGACCACCAAACCCTATTGAGAAGAAATCCATGAAATCCCCTTGAGAAACTTGAAGATTTGACCTTGGAAACTTGAAATCTTCACCTCCAATGGAGGTTTCTAGAGAGAGATATTTTGAAAAGAGAGGGGGGGTTCTATTTTTTGATTTTGAATAATGAGTTGAAAAATAGAGTCTAATACTTTTAATACTCTAAAAATACTTTAATTAACCTCAATTAACCGTCCAAACACTTAACTAAGCAAAGGGTGAATCTACCAATCCACCTTTCAACAGGCTGTATCTTTTGACAACACACAAGTGAAAACGACACCCTAGACTAACAGACTGTTAGTCCACTCACGGACCATCTTATTGGTCAGTGGTTTGGGGATGCAGCTTCGAAAAAGGGGGCTTGATCTACGGAGGCCATTTATGGGGCATGGATAGTCCTATGGTGCATGGTCCCCTTCAGTAGATCACCAAATTCTAGGCAGCCTATTAGTTTCAAGGGGTCTTGGGGGTTGGGCTTAGGGTCCTCCCCAAGGACCCTTAGGGTGTTCCTTGGGGAGTCGTACCTTGACGTTTAACCTCTAAGGCCCTCAACCAAAGCTTGAGACAACATCAAACCACCTCAAACCTCATGACAAACTCACACACTCACTTGTTAGGCTCTTGTTTAACTAATTCATTTTACGGGTCGTTACAGAAAGAATCTTAAGCAACACTATTCCTCGGCAGTAGTGCTATTTTAATATCAGGTATTAGGATACTACTTCCAGTTCTAAGTGTCAACTATTGTTAGTCGGTAATATAACACAACTAAGTGTGTTGGGGTCGAATCCCACAGGGAGTGGTACGTGTTTAAGAATAAAAAGCCAAGTGTTAATATGTTCAAGTCAATAACAGGTAGACACATTTACGAATAAAAGCATAGTTCAAATTATAGGGTGACACAAGTGTCAAATAGGGTGGTTTTGATTGTAATTATCAACTACATTAGCAAAAAATAACACGAATAAACAATAGAGAAATGGGTTCTTGGGATATGATTGAATTATAGGCTAATATAGACAAATGTGTGATTGCAATTGATAGTAAATAACTATAAATCAATGACTAAGCTAGACTACAGTGGGGATAAACTTTCTATTGAACATTTTACCCTGAATCAAGTTGGTTTTTCTCTAAGACCAACAAGCAAAAATTAAGAACAGCCTATGCTTTAGTCCATTCACTCTCGAGAGATGAATGTGTGGGAAGGGGTTTAGGATTCATTCTCTCAAGCTGAACCTATAACAACCCAATACCCACAGACCATCAAATCAATAATCTTGGTTTTAAAACCTCTCTCTCGAGCAAGCCAAAAACATGAAGGTAGAGTTGCATTTGCAAATATAACACCTTAAATTGAACCACAATTACTAATTGAAATCATTTTTAAACAATATTTTCATTATTAATTTCTGTAAATTTTCTCCTATAGGGCATGGTACACTAGAATTTTAGGCTAGATCATGGCCATTCGGCTACTTGCCCAATGGGTTAGGCAATCATCAAGCCTTCTTTTCTTCATTCTTGTAGATGCCTTGTTCCTTTTTGCTCATTAGTGTTCATGGTTTGTTCCTCAATCCATATACCTGAAAATCAAGGATTTACATCAGTTATTGGCACAAAATAAGCATTTGATGGAACTAAATATATTAAAATAAAGCCCTAAATGCGTCCAAATTATGGACTCATCACCGGTCGTCGTTTGGGTTCATCGTTCATGATGTGCCCAAACTAGGCCTCACTAAAATGAGCACAAATTTTTACTCTGAGAAAGGATTTTAGTGTAATTGGTGGCATTGGTAAGAGGATTCAATTATCTTTAATTTGCTAGGTCATTGGCAACCTAATTTATTTTGTGCTAAAAGATAAGACCATTTAGAGTTGATAAAACAACAATTTCCCTCTAATAGGCTGTTGACCCTCACCTACGATTTGTAGGTCCAACAATGGATCGTATTGGTGGACTGTGGGTGGGATCAGAGACTATAAAGATTTGGGCCTCAACAACGGAACCCCACCTACGGTCCGTGGGTGGTTCCATTTTTTACTGGCACCAATTTTCTGAAAACTAGGATTTTTCTTCATTTTGAGATCTGAGGTGTTACATTATCTCCCCCTTAGGAACATTGGTCCTCAAAAGAAGTCTAAAAAAGCTGAATATAGAGGGAAGGAGCTGTAATCCCTACAACTAAGTGCTAGAAACTGATATCTAACTGAAATGAGTTCCCTGAACATGCAAATATGCTAAAATGCAAGGATAACTGAAGGAACAAGATATTGAGACTGAATTTTTGCAAGAGTAAATAGAGAGACTGGAGAGGAACCATTACCTCAATCTGAAACAGAGAGACTGGAGAGGAACCATTACCTCAAGTTGAAATAGAATCTAAAGGGAAGTGGTGAGGATACTTGGCCTTCATGGCTACTTTTGCTTCCTAAGTGGCTCTATCTACAGACTGACTCTTCCACAAAACCTTCACTAAAGCTACTTCTTTATTTCACTAACTAAAAAACTATGTTTAGCGACGAATTTTATTCCATCACTAAATATCGATGGATTCACAACGGAATTACCATTTTGTTGCTAGAAGAACAAATAAGTTTTTGAGTTATCATATAATGATGGATTTGCGATGAAATATTTATTTTGTCGCTAAATATTAGCACGAAATTTTGGCGCCCAATATTTTCCTACGGATTTAGCAACAAATTAGCTTTGACAAATTTAATTAATATATCACGACATAACTAGTGATGGAAAAAGGTTGCTAGACTTTTAAATATATTTTTATAAAATTAAATTATTTAATGACAGAAAAATCCGTCATTAAAATTTATTATAAATAAATATATTTATTTGATAGCGACGAATGTTATAATCCATTGTTAAGTCCGTTGAAAAATTACTTTTATGTTATATTTTCTAAGACACAATCTTATTTCAACTCTTTAGAACCTCTCTTAATCTCATCCATCTATTACCTTGATAAAACTCAAGATCTAATCATGTCCGTTCATTTCATTCAAATCAGTGATCCAGATTCAGCAACCCATACTTTCCTATTTTAAATTATCTAAAGAGACCTAACCTTAAAAGTCCTTCATTCTTTCTCTTCCTCTCCCCAAGAGGAGCACCGCACCAGTAGCCTCCGCCGCTTCGAGACGCCGAGCATCTTGCCATCTC
The DNA here is from genome assembly GCA_037074985.1 of Solanum bulbocastanum. Taxonomy (NCBI): domain Eukaryota; kingdom Viridiplantae; phylum Streptophyta; class Magnoliopsida; order Solanales; family Solanaceae; genus Solanum; species Solanum bulbocastanum. The sequence goes on along the minus strand of CM073606.1, from coordinate 14,157,872 downwards.
CTGTGCCACCTCTTTCTTTCTCTCTCTTCCTCTCTCCAGTTGCTGCCTCCCTTCTTCCACTTCCCCTCACTCCTATTTCTTTTTCTCCTCATCAATCGGCAAGGACCAATGGCAGAGATAGTAGCAACAATAGTAGCAACAACAAAGAAAGCAGTCGCCACTATCTCCTCCATCTCTGTCAAAACAATAGTAGTGAGCCAGTGCAGCAGCAGCGACCGGTGCTTCCAACTAGAAAAGCCTCCTTCGCCTCCTCTTTTCTCTCTTTTCCGACAAGAACAGCCAGCAGGCAAAAGCAAAGCCAATTCCCTCTTCTTTTTCCATTGAGAACGAACAGCGCACTCCGACAGAGATTTTGAAAAATTTGAGACGAATCTATTAAGATCCGTCCAGGTAATGCTTTCAGCGTAGTCACTACCAGTAAAGCCAGTTAATGGAAATTTTTTTACCTTAGAATACAAAACTCCATGATTTGTCCTACCAGCCAAATATCCTAGTTGACTCTTTGAAACTCCAAGAGTAAGCTTACTTGGATTGTGCAGAAATCTTGATATGATATCAACAGAGAAAGAAATGTGTGGTCTTGTATTAGAAAAGTAGTTCAAACCACCGACTAGACTTCTAAATAGGTCACATTTTCCTTTTCAAACCACCATCACGACATAACTTCTAATTAATATTTATCGGTGTAGCAACAACATTGCAATTTACCATATTGAAATTTTTCAAAAGATTTGTTCATATTTTCTTTATGAAAGAGATATGCCATCAACTCCTTGTTTCACCTCAAGACCAAGAAAATAATGCAGTACATCCAAATTAGACATTTCAAAATTCTTCATAATGGAGTCTTTAAATTAAGTGATGATAGACTCACCCAAACCCATATATATCACATCGTCAACATAAGACATACAACTAGAAAATCATTTGTATCTTCTCTTTTTATATAAATATTAGGCTCATTATTGCTCCTTTGAAAGCCACTCTCCTAGAAATAAGAATCAATTTTAAAGCACCATGCCCACGATATTTGTTTTAAGAAATACAATGCCTTTTTAACTTGTAAACCTTAGCTTCTTTTCCAATAACTACAAAAACTTCAGGTCATGATACATATACTTCATCTTCCAAATCACTGATTTAAAAAGTTATAGTTATAGTTAACATCAAATTGGTTCACTGATCAATTCAAGTTAGTAGCCAAGGCTAAGAAAGTTCTCATAGTTTCATAGAGGGCAAAAGGAGAAAAAGTGTCGGTGGAGTCAACAACTTGTTGTTGGGAATAACCCTTTGCGATGACCCTTGCCTTTTGTTTTTAAATGACTCCATTTACATGATACTTGGTTCTAAACACTCATTTGAACCCAATAGCTTTATTTCCTTCTATCAAATTTACCAAGTCCCATGTCTTATTCTTTTGAATAGCCATTGGCTCCTCTTATATAGCCTCGAACCATTTATCCTCTTTTTTAGCATATTTAAAAAAAGTAGGATCTGAAACAAGTAAATAAAACGTACGAGATATATTATTAGCATTTCTAAGATTTTGTTTCCCATCTCTTGTTGATCTTCTTAATGGAGTTGGTTCACTAGATGGTTTTTCCTATATTGGAGAAGTTGCTGGTGCAATTGATGAGGTAGCTGATGGATCTTCCAAAAAAGGAGCTGCTACATACTCTTGATCAATAATATCTTCAAAAGGCAATAGTTGAATGCTTGAACTTTCATTTGTGGAATTAAAGGTCCAACTTGCATCTTCATAAAACACAACATTTCTATTGACTGTAATTTTTCCACTCATTAGATTATATAGCTTATAGGCCTTGGATTGTGTGATATATCCGACAAAAATACATTTTTCATATTTTCATCAATCTTACATTGAGCTTATGAATATATTAAGGCATAAACTATACAACCAAACACAAGAAAGTAACTCAACTTGAGCTTGTTACCTCTCCAAGCTTCATATGTTATTTGATTAAACATTGCCTTAGTGGGAGAAATACTCAGCAAATAGACAATAATGACAACAGCTTTAGCCCAAAACATTTTAGTACACCTCTACCTTCTAGAATGGTTTTACCCATCTAGAAAGTCATGCGGTTCTTTCATTCGTCTACAAAATTCTGCTCTGGTATATAAGGTGATGTGTGCTCTCTATGTATTCACTTTTCCTCACAAATGGAACTGAATTGTTTTGACATAAGCTCACCACCTCTATAACTTCTTATAGACTGTAAGTCGATCTGTAGGGTTTGTTTGGAAATTGTGGCTCAGGGTTAATCGGGTCATTACCTATCCAATTAATTCCTAAACTATGTCGTTTCTAGCTTATTCTAAGGACCGATAATTTTTTTTAGTTTTCAAATAACCCATTTCCTCTCATTCACTCAAAACTCAGAAGTTCTCTCAAGTTTTTTCTCTCTAATTCTCTCTCAAATGCTCCCAAGGAAAAAGATTAGCGTTTCAAGCTTCAATGTTTCTTGTTCACTATTTAGCGATTTGATCACCAAGGTATGTGGGAAATTAACCAATGGATTCCTTTCATCCATTGGTCCCAAAAGAAACTCAATTTCCTTTATGATTTCAACCCTATTTTCTAGGGTTTCATGATATTCTTCATTGGTTCTATTTATTATGATTCAAGATCTTTTTATGCATGATTTGATTTGATTACATGTTTTATAAACGATTTCCTATGAACCTATGCTTTATGCATATATTATGAATGTGAGTTATGATTATGAAATTATGCATGCATAATGAAATTGATGATTAATGAATAAAGGATGCTTTGAGATAAAATCGCATAATGTCTTGTGAAAAGTTTTTTCATTATGAAAAACGATCATGATTTAGATTCTTAGATAAAAGTCTATATGAATAAGTGGTGACATCATGATTTTGAAATGAGCTATTCTAAAATATAAAGTTTATAGTTGGATAAGTAGTACTAGGTTCATACCTTTCAAAGTATATGATTATGTCCATTTTCCATTGGGATTTTCCTTGGTACCGAGATGGCTTTAGAAATAAGGCTCTATTGTTAGTACAGGTTGGGTCTATAGAAGCAATTCCTTTGTTCCTAACAATGTGTAACCGTAGGATTTATATTATAGAAGACATTATCTAGTGGATCCCGCTAAGCTAGAAGTTTTGGTCTTTACCTTGGAAAAGTAGAACATCTCCATTTTGTGGAAGTAAGACACAAGATTCCATGTTATAGCTCACATAGTCTATGTCGGTTAAAAGTAAATATACTACAAAGAACTATGTTTTTCTCAAAATGTTTTATGACTTCCTCAATGATTATGAATTAAGCTTTTCTTATGATTTTCAAACGTTGCATTGACCTTGTCCCATGATATATGATTTAGCTTATGAACTTTGATATGTTTTACTTGGTCATGCATCATGTTTCAAATTCATAATGATATCACGTTTGATCACGAAAAAGCATTAGGAACCCCAATTTTTTTCTTTAGAGTCGTTTCTTTTTCTGTCCCTCTGCCTTGGCATAAAGCTTCACTTCATTTTCCTCATAGTTGGTAAATTTAAATTACTAATGCATATTGTGCCTATATTTGTTTATAATATAGTATATGTCACTGCTCCTGCTGGTCGGGGCTAGTTAGATTGCTCTGCTTTGTTTTTGGATTGGTGAATCCTCATGATTTGAGGGCAAGGCTATTATTAGTTTTATTGCTTTCTTAGAATTTTAGTTTTTAGACATTGTTCATGGTTTTAGGGGTTTGTACTTGCCACATTATGATTACTACAGGTTTTGTTAGACATGGTTAATTTCCGTATTTACTTGAAACATGTACTCTATCATGGTATCCTTTATGTTCTAATTAGAGTTTGAGACTATATCTCGATTTCATATTACGCTCTCTTTATGTATTTCATAGTATCATACTTATGTCAAGTGACTTATTTAGGGCCTCTCATGGTCTTGTTCACCATGTCACCTATAGGTGCACTTTGGGTCATGACAGTTACACCTATTAAAGAGTTCATTACTTAAATTTCATGATTGACGAGAAGGTTCTATTGATGGAATCACCTATGAAAGATGTCATGAGGTTTATGAAGAAGGTCAAGCTCAAAACTAGGTTAATTAGTCCATTTGAGGGGATACATTGTATTGGTGAGTTGGCTTTACCTCCAAGACTATGAGTTGTTCATCAGGTGGGTCATTTTTTTATGATGAAGAAATACCAAATCGTTGTGCTCATATGTTCCATTGGGATTTGGTGTAATTAAATCAAAATATGCTATTTGAGACGGACCTGGAAGCCATTTCAAAATAGATAGCATATGTGAATGTGAACCTGAAATATCATTGGGTAGAAGAAGCCAACCGAAAGATTAAGTTATACATGTGAAGTAGATATCCTTAGATTTTTACTAGTCTAGATAACTTTCTCCTTATATTTGAAGGAGAATATGTCTTTTAGTAAGAATGATGTGTAGCGACCCTATTTGTCATGCCCCAAGCCTATAACCTATATGTCGCCAACACTTAGAGTCATTGCTAGTCCAAAGGGAACCCTTGGATTGGCTGACTACTTAGTGGAATTCGATACATACATGTGGAAGCCTTATAAAATTGAAATTTAAAATCAATTAAAGATATCTCTTGCAAAAGTATGAAACTAATCTAAATATAACTAATGCTAATAATAATACAAATGTTTAAAACTTTTGAATAATCAAGACTAAACTAACTCACTAACTTTATCAATCTATGAAGCCTCTACTAACTGAAGACAAGTGCCCTTGACTATTCTACTAACAATTATTGAAAAAACAAATAAACTGAACTACTAAATTGGAGCCCTCTGGAACTGAGGAGGTCTCACCAACTTCTGATTGAGAGAGTGTCATGATGCAAAGTATACCCTAGGCATAATATGACGTATAGAACCCCAAGAGGCCTTACACATGCCTCTTAGCATACATCATACAATATAATTGGGATATAAATATTTCAAAGAAACAGTCTTACAACATAAAAGAGTTTGACAAAAGTGGAAGTCTAACATATGTCTCAATAAGCCATCTACTAGTCAAAAGAACTAGTTGGGATATAAGCCATAAACCATGTATAAATATATGAAAACTGAAATGACATAAAAGTTATAAAAGTGTCTCGGTTCTCAAACCATGAAGGCTCACCAATCCGTGAGCATCAAAATATCAACTAGCCACGAGTTTGAGAGGCATGAGTGGCAGACCCTACATTAGTGCAACAATGTAGGTATAAGTATGCATTAGTACATGGAATGTACTAAGTATGATAGCAATGCATAAGAGTTATGAAATCATACTAAAAAGAACTTTACATAACCTGCAATGACCAAGAAAAAGGGAAAGGTAATTACTTATGCTTCTAGATAGTTGAATACTCTGAGAATAACCACCCTACTCATGACTTCGAGTTGGCGGATATCATTTTTATTCTTTAGTTGTGGCGTCACTACTTGTGTGAGGTGCATTGAGATGTATTTTGATCATAAGAGTCTTTAGTACATCTTTTATTAGTGGAATTGAACTTGAGGAAGGATAGTTGACTTGAGTTATTGAAGGACTACAACATGACTGTCATGTATCATCCTAGAATGGAGAATTTTGTAGCCTTAAGTAGGAAATACTCTAGCATGAGAAGTTTTGTTGCGATTCAAGTTGAATAGAGACCCTTGTTTAGAGATGTTCAGATATTCGCCAACTATCTTATTCGGTTTCATATTTAAGAGGACGTTCATGCTATTGCCTATGATGAGGTCTAAAGTTCTTTGATTGAGCAGATTAGAGGCATTTTGGTGGTAAGAAGTTATGAATTATTCATCATAAGGTTTTGAGGAGTGAATCTAATGTGGTGCTTCTTAATTTTGATGGAGTGTTGAGAATTGGGGGTAGGATTTGTGTGCCCAAGGTGGATGAGTTGTTTAGATTGATCTTGGGGGAGGCTTATTTTTGTAGATACTCCATTCATCATGGTGTAGCCCAGATTTATTACGATCTAACTCAGCATTAATACTGGTACAGTACTAAGTGGGACATTACTTAGTTTGTCTCGATATGTTTAACTATCCAACAAGTCAAGTTTGAGCATCAACAGTCGGTGGTATGTTTCAGAGCATGCCCATTATTTCTTCGAACTTTGAACCTATCACAATGGACTGTGTAGTCCCTACTATCATAGGTGGTTATTATTTGATTTGAGTGGTTGTTGATAGGTTGACCAAGTCTAAACATTTCATACCGCTTCAAGTGAGGTAAACATGGAGAAGTTAGCTCGACTCTACAGCAGTCAGATAGTTCAACTTCGTGGAGTGCCTATTTCTATTGTCTCCATATGAGGTTCACTTCTCACTTCCCACTTCTGAAGGGCCTTGCATCATGATTTCGGTACTTGGTTAAATATGAGTACAATATTTCACCCTTAGGTGGATGGACACTCTAAGAAGATATACATGTGTTGGAGGACATGATTTGAGCTAGTGTGATTGACTTTGGTGCTCGTTAGAATAAATATTTGCCCTTAGCGGAATTTGCCTACAAGAAGTATCATTCTAGTATTCAGATGTCCCTATTTAAGATGTTGTATGGTAGGAGGTGTAGATCTTCGATTAGTTGGTTTGATGCAGTTGACATTGACTCATTGGATACAAAATTGCTTAGAAATGCTATGGAGCATGTCTGTTTGATTAAGGGTAGGTTGTTGATAGCTCAGAGTTGACAAAAAAAGCTATGCAAATATTAGGGTTTGAGCTTTGGAGTTTATGGAGGGAGATCATGTTTGGCCTCCAATGTCACCCATGAAGGGTGAGATGAGATTTACGAAGAAAGACAAATTTAACCCTAGATGCATTGGCTCTTTTGTGATTTCAAGGCGGATTGAGGAGGTGGCCTATAAGTTAGCCTTTCCACCTAGCTTGTCAGTTGTGCATGTGTTTTTTTACCTTTCCATGCTTTGTAAGTATGTCCCAGATTAGCCTCATGTGATTTCACTCGATTCAATGGTGTTGGATTTAGTTTTTTCATTTGAGGAGGAGCCTATAGCCATCTTGAATAGGCAGGAATTCGAAAGTTTAGGACAAAGGAAATTACTTCAGTTAAGGTGCAGAGAAAGCATTTTTCAATTGGGGAAGCAACTTGGAGACTGATTCTAACACGGGTGCCAGATATCCTCAGCTTTTTAATGCTTCGAGTACTTTTATTTACTTTATGTTCGAGGATGGATATGCTTTTTAGTGGTGGCTGATGTAATGTCCTAGAAGGTCATTTTTTTGGAAATTCTCAAAAAAAAATAATCATTTAACTCATCCCAATAGTTACCCCAGGTCATGCTATCAATTTGCAAAGTTGGTTTTAGAAGTTGATGAGTGATTTACGTATCAAGGCATTTCATGCAATACTAAATGCCAACAATTGTTCGTCAGTATAATAACTCAACTATGTGAGTTGGGGTCGATCCCACATGCAGTAGTACTTCCTTCCAATTCAATAATAAAAGTACAATGATAACCTCTTCAATCAAACAATTCTTGCACAATTAATGCTTAAATCTCAAATTTCGAGTTATAACTATCAATCCAAATTTACACTTCAACACAAACAATCAAATATTAGAGTAAAGCTTGGAGAATTGATCAGCCAATTACTGAATCTCAATGAAGTGGATCCATGTTACTGCTCATAATGGGATAATTTGTTGTGGGTAGGTACAACCATATATAAAGTAACTTTCTCTCGAACAATTACCTTTTCTATGCTGAATTCTCTAGAACTTCAACACCATTCAAAAGAGGCATTGCTCTTTACCCTCATCAAATCCACTCTCTCGAGTTGGATACAAAGGGTGGATCACTTGTTTTCACTCTCTCGAGCAGAAGCCAAGGAAACCCACTACTAAGGATGTTAACATTGCCATATTAGTTCTACACCTCTCTCTCAAGCAAGTGCACAACACCAAAATGTTGCACGAAATCATGCAATTTAACCTCGAAACACAACAACAACTTAGAACCACTTCAAACTAACACCATTATTCGCAATTAAAGAACACCCACTAAGTGAATTTCAACAATTGGCTTCATGATCAAAATCCCAAGTGAAGGGTTTTAGACACTCATCTTAAAAATAAGAAAAAAAAAATTAATTATCACTTCCATAGTTGGGTACAAAATGAGAATTATAGAGGAAAATCAATTGATAATCTACTCCCTTACTAAATCTCTTTCAAAATCTTGCTATAATCACTCATTAAACCTTTTCGTAGTGTTTCCTCTCTCAGTAATTCCCTCCTCACGTTCTGAATAATTTTCTTTTCTCTACCAAAAGTGAATTTAAACAAGTCAAAAGTGTCACTGCTTTAAGACCTCTCGGCGGAGTAAGTTAGGTGTCGCCGATTATTTTTCATCTCGCCTTCATTTTCCACTTCTTCTTGGTTTGGCCATTCAAACTTTAGGCGGTCTAGGTCGGGATTGCCGAGTAACTCTGTGATTCACCATGTTTCCTTCTATCTAGCCTGTCAGTACTTGCTTGAATCTTCTTCAGCACTTTTGGCGACTAGGTTATCCTTCCCCACATAGATCGGCGACATGCCAAACAGAGTTGCTATTCGCCGAAATGACCCCCATTTTAGCTCCAACATTCTATAACTTTAGGTGGTATATTGGCAATGTGGCGATTCGCCGAATCACATTGGCAATCATCAAGTCTTCATTTCTTCCTTCTTTTGGCCTTCTTGATTAATAGTGTCCATACATCGCTCCTAAATCCAAATACCTGAAATTTAGGGTTTACATCATTCATTTGCACGAAACAAGCATTTGTGGGCACTAATTTTGTTTAAATAAAACCCTAAATGATTTTAAATCGTGGACTCATCAACACCCCCAACTTAAACTTTTGCTTGTCCTCAAGTAAAACTTCAAGTTTAGTAGTTCAGAAAGGGATGTCTCAAACAATGCTACACAAGAGTCAATCATAAATGCAAACAACAAGACTCAACTTACTCATGCATTGATCAATTGTGCACTCAAAGATTCAAGTAGTAACTCACTACTATCAAAGATTCTCAAGTTCGCAATGCTTGCTTCAAATGTAAGTTCAAGCTCAACAAAGGTACTCAAATGCCCTCACACAAAGAATGATTCCATATTCACACACAATGGCTCAAGAATTTAAAGTTTCCAAATAAAATGCAATGCTCACACTCACAAATATGAATGGAATGGATAATTTTACCAATAGGTTTGCCCGTATTTTTCAACCAATATCTGTTTCCACTCATTCAAGATCAAAAAGGTCTTTTCAAGGCTTGTAATGGGGTTGAATGCAAAGGTATGGTCATTTAGGCTCAATGGCTATAGTCCTCATGAGATGTGGTGTGAACAACACTTCCTTTCTTTTCTTCATCATTCTTCATTCGTTCTCACAAGTCATCCCATTATTTACTTTCCATGGATTATTTGATACCTTATTTCTTTTTGTATTTTCACAACTTTACTCCACTACCTTTTCATTCTTCTTCCCTCTCTTCTATTTTTTGGAGGGGTTACATTTTTCTCAAAACATGGGTAAAAGGGGACTTTCTTGCACGTCTTGATTTACCTTTTGTTCTTTACCACACCCCCAACTTAGGTTTTTGGCCTATGTTGGCTACTTAAACAAACCACAAATCATGAGGATTATGGGTTATGGATCAATAAAAGGTCACAATGTTATCAAGTTTCTTCCAAGAAAAGGTTAAGGCTCAAAGGGTGCTCAAGAGGGGTTCACACATTCACAAGGTAGGCCACAAAAGAGGTATAATATCAAATTAGTTCACACTATTCAACGTTTCCTAAGATCATCTCAAGAGTTCACATCACTTAGTTAATTGGACCAACAGGGAAAATTTTAGGTGTCATCACATATGTTCACGATAAGCTCATCAAATACAAGTCATTGACACCATAGTCAAACAAGACTCCATACTTTCGCTAGTGTGCAATGTTCATCACAAGAGTCTCAATTCGATACTTGGCTAGTCACCTCGAGATGCAAAGAGTTCACATAGTGTCTATGCAACTTTATTTGGCCTCATCATAGTTGAACATTCATTTATGTTCGATTATGAGCTCTATTTAAGTCATCGGTATTGATCAAAACCGATATTCATACAGGGGAGGTGGCATAAAAAGGAAGAGGATGAGGTTTGTTCAGTTCACTGACCAACTTCCACCGCCAACCAAAAGCATTCAACATTTTCCTCAATATAGGTAGAGAACGGACGTTACCACAAATAGAACAACATAACAATGATAAATAAAGACTAACAAGAAATGAAAACAGTCTAGTGTATAAACAAGTAGAGCAAAGTAGCGTGGATTCTTCACTAAATGCCCAATTAGCGACGGACTGAAACGGTCTCTACATGCTTTGGCGATGCGCCTAATGTTCTTCAGATTACCCTTAGTTCCAATGGACTACACTCCCAGAGAAAGCAGATCGGTGAAGATGTAAGGGGTCGCTGAACAGCTAAGCGATCCACATAATGAACTTAGAACGTTGTTGGTCGATCCTTGATGGACGTTATTAGGGTTTACTCAAAAGGGAGAGGAAGTCAGGTTGCCTAAGCGTATCGGTGATATGCCGACTGGTGAAGGTGTCCTACCAAATGATCCAGAGTCTCGACATCATTATTGATATCCATAAGGTGAACCAAATTGTGCTCGCCGAATTGGTTCGGTGACTCGGCAAGAACACCTTTGTCTAACTCATGATCCTGTTCCTGCAAAGTCAACACACATTATTTAAACACTAGCACTTGGGTTGCTTCCTAAGAAGCGTCTTATTTAACGTCGTGACATGGCGTGGAAATTCTCTTAAGCATCTTCCAGGTACACCTTCTCAATCAAAGAAATCTCTTAGCATTCTCCAAAGTATAATTTTAAGCGTTGCCCATTCACCTTAAATGCAGGTCCTTCTTGACCCTCAACTTTTGTGGCACGATTTGTAAATACTCGTGTCACTCTAAATGGTCCAGACTATTTGGACTTCAGTTTTGAAAAAAAGTCTAAATCGGGAGTTGTATATTAACACCCAATCTCCCACCTTGAACTCTTGCTTAACTATTTTAGCATCATGCCACTTCTTCATCTTTTTCTTCTAGATAGCTGAGCTTTCGTAAGCTTTGAACCACAATTTGTCCAACTCATTTAATTGTTCTACTCTCTCTTTTGAGGTTTTTGTCCAGTCCTGATTTAGAGCTTTCAGTGCCCACATCGCTTTGTGTTCTAATTCAACTGGTAAATGGCAAGATTTTCCAAAAACTAGCTGATACAGATACATACCGATTGGAATTTTGTATGCAACGCGATATTCCCATAGTGCGTCATCAAGATTTCGTGACCAATCAGTCCTGTTAGCATTCATCGTCTTAGACAACATACTTTTGATCTCCCGATTTTACTCTTCAACTTGATCGCTTGTTTGGGGATGATAAGGAGTTGCTACCTTGTGTTTCATTCCATACTTATTCAATGCAGCTAAAAACCATTTATTGCAAAAGGGCGATCTGCCATCACTAATAATAGCTCAAGGAGTACCAAATCTAGCAAAGATGTAGCGTTTCAAAAATTGAACCACACTTTTCCCTTCATTATTTGGAAGTACAACAGCCTCCACCCATTTAGAAATATAATCTACTGCCACTAAGATATACTTATTATAACGGGCCCACGAAGTCTGTTCCCCAAACATCAAATATTTCAACTTCTAAAATGGGAGTAAGGGGTAATTCGTGTCTTCTAGACACTCCACCATGCATCTAACATTGAGCACATTTCTTCACAAATTCATATACATCCTTGTAGAGGGTTGGCAAGTAATAGACGTTTTGGAGAACTTTAGCAGTTGTACGCACACCGCTATGATGGCCCCAAACCGAGGAAGCATGACTAGCATAGAGAATTTTCTTTTTCTGGGACACATCTTCTAATTATATGGTCTACGCACTCTAGAAAAAAGTATGGTTCATCCTAAAAGTACTTTTTAACGTCAAAGATGAACCTCTTTTGTTGGTAGAAGTTAAACTCGTCCGACATTACTCCGCACACTATATAATTGGCAAAATCTGCATATCATGGAGTTTGTTTGAGAGTTATTGCAAACACTTATTCATCGGGGAAAGAATCATCTATGTCAACCTCGGGCTCATTTTCCTCCCTACCCTCTAATCGGGATAATTGTTCAGCCACTTGATTTTCGCAACCTCTTATATCTTTGACCTTAAAGTCAAATTGCTGCAAGAATAGTACCTACCTTATCAACCTTGTTTTGGCATCCCTCTTTGCCTAGGTAACGGAGTCCTGCATGATCAGTGGGAACAATTACTTTAGTGCCTAACAAATATGCCTGGAATTTCTCAAATGCATAGACTGCCGCAAGATACTCTTGTTCCATAACGGTATAGTTATGTTGAGCACTATTTAGAGTCTTACTTGCATAGTAAATTGAGTGAAATAGTTTATTGCACTTTTGTCCCCAGCACAACACCCAACATCGTTCTACTTGCATCACACATTACTTCAAAAGATTCTAACCAATCAGGACTAATAATGACCAAGGTGGATACTAATTTCTCCTTCAAGAATCGGAAAGCCACCATACAAGCATCATCAAACTGTAATTTCACCTCTTTCTATAAGAGTTTGCATTGAGGATGTGCACTATTTGAGAAGTTTTTGATGAACCTCCAGTAGAAACTGGTATGCCCCAATAAACTGCGAACACCCTTTACTGAAATTAGCGAAAGTAGTTTCTCAATTACTTCAATCTTTGCCTTATCGACATCTAATCCCTTTTGTGGCACCTTGTGCCCGAGAAATATGCCCTCCTTCACAATTAAGTGGCATTTTTCCCAATTCAGAACCAAGTTTGTCTCCATGCATCTTTGGAGCACTTGCCTCAAGTGTGCCAAGTACTCTTCAAATGTGTCCCCTACGACTGAGAAGTTGTTCATGAATACTACGATAGAATCCTCTACCATGTCATCAAAAATAGATAACATGCAACGTTGAAATGTTGTCGGGGCATTTCACAGCCCAAATGGCCTCTCTTAAATGGAAATGTTCAATAAGGACAGGTGAAAGTGGTTTTATCTTGGTCTTCAAGTGCAATGGAAATTTGGTTATAACCGGAGTATCAATCCAAAAAGTAGTAAAAACCTCTCTCTAATAGTCGATCGAGCATTTGATCCATGAAAGTTATGGGAAAGTGATCCTTTTCAGTCCACGAATTTAGTTTTTGGTAATCCATGCATACTCTCCACCCAGTCACTGATCTTGTAGGCACGAGCTCCCTCTTTTCATTTGGGACCACTGTGATACCCCCTTTTCTTGGCACACATTGCACTGGGCTTACGCATTTGCTATCAGCAATAGGGTAGTTCACACATACGTCTAACCACTTTATTATCTCCTTTTTCACTACTTCTTGCATTGGTGGGTTTAATCTCCGTTGATGTTTAACACTTGGTTTACACTCACTGTCAAGCTAAATTTTGTGAGTAGAGATACCTGGAGGAATGCCCAATATATCAGCTATAGTCCAACCTATAGCTTTGATATGCCTTCGTAACACCTCAAGAAGAAATTTCTCCTACCATTCAAGCAAGTCAACCACAATAATTACCGGTAGAGTGTTATATGCCCCCAAGAGAGCATACTAGAGATGGGAGGGAAGTGTTTTTAATTCCAGATGTGGTGGTTCTTCTGTTGATGGTTTTGCAGGAGGACTCTCTCTATTTTTCAAATCATTGTCCAATTTCAATGTAGTTTTTGAGTATCCTCCTAAGACTGAAAGAGCAGCTATTACCTCTTCATACCCTTGAATTTCAAATTCATCATAGTTAGCAAGCACGACTTCAAGAGGTTCGCTCATACACATCAAATGGCTCACATTAGCCACCGCCTCAGCGATAACATTAATGGTAGACACCACATGAATATCACTTGTGCGTTTCATTGACTTACAAAAATTGAAGGTCACTTTATATTCGTTCACCTGAAACTTCAACTCTCTGCTTTCAACATCTATCAATGCTCTTCTGGTTGCTAAGAATGTTCTTCCCAAGGTAATGGGAATTTCAGCATCTATTTCACAATCAATAATGAAAAAATCAGACGGGAAAATAAATCGATCAACCTTCACCAAGATGTCGTAAAGTATCGCCATGGGATGCTTGATAGAATGATCAGCAATTAAGAATCTCATTGTGGTTGCATTTGGTTCACCCAACCCAAGTTTTTTGTATATCGCATAGGGCATTAAGTTAATGCTTTCCCCCAAATCGCATAAAGCTTTAGTGAATTGGAGCATGCCAATGGTGCAAGGGATGGTGAATGCCCTGGGATCTTCTCTGGTTTTGATCAGCTCCTTAGTCATAATTGCACTGCAACTATGGGAAACTTCAATTGTCTCAAAATCCAAGCTCCTCTTCTTTGGGACTAGCACTTTCATGAACTTGGCATATCCCGATATTTCCAACAATGCCTCCACAGGGTGAGGTTGATTGATAGAGTCTTGAACACCGACAAGAACTTCTTGAACTTCTCATCTTCAGTGTTCTTCTTTAACTATTAGGGAAATGGTGGAGGTATTTTGGGTAAAGGTTTCATGACTTTCGGAATTTGAACGTGTTGTTCCACTTCCTTTGTGGTTCTATGGCAAGGTTTTGATGGATAAGTAACTATTGTTCCTCCATGCCTTTACCTTCTTAATGCTTTTGAGCATCTTCATTTCCCATCGCATTACCTATTGCCACCTTTCCACTACGAGTAACCACAATCAGCCCTCTATCGTCATCTTCCATTGTTATCTTTGGTTTCAATTGAGTTGATAATAAGCTCCATTTTCCTTAAAGTATCTTGATGGCATTGACATGAGAGTTTACTTTACTTTTTAATGATGAAAAGTCATTTTTCATCACTTTCAACAAATCATTCGAACCTTCAACTTTATCAACTATGCATGACAACAAGTCATTCACCCAGGGGCTGCTTGCACTCGCTTTTTGTTTTTGGCTCTCACTCGAGTGAGTATGGTTCTCCTCATGATCATCTTCCCTTCTCAAATGATCATTTTGCTAAGCCCAATCTTGGCACTATCTTCTTTGTCTTCTCCCTTATGATAGTTCCAACCTTGATTTCCATCTCACTATAGGTAGCGTTGGTGGAAACCCTCCTCATATCTCTTGGAGTTCCAACGTTGATTCTCCCCCAGCCTTGAGTAATCGAAAGAAGAACCCTCCTCAACTCTAAACACTCCACATGTCCCCTTCATGTCCTCTTGTAGAAATTCCATTTGGGTTAACATTTTCTTGATGTTTTCATCCCCCCTGTCTCTCTTTATCAGGTTGCTCTTGCATTAGTCTAAAACAAAATGGAGAGACTTGATCCTCTTTGGTGTACCACACTTGGTTTATTCTAGTCATGTCATCAAGAAGAAATGAAGCTATCTCAAATGATTGTAACATTATTCCTCCTCGTACCAATTGATCAGACACTCCTTTATTACCTGAATCGACACTCCGGTAGAAATATTGAAGTAGCTAATCGTTTGGTAGCCCATGAGTTGCGAATTTAAGTAGGAGCTTCTTGAATCACACCATTGTTTGATGGATGGGTTCCCCCTCCTATCGCTTGAAACATTGAATTTCGTCTCTATGATTCATCATCCTTGATAGAGGAATGAATCTTATGTTAAATGCTATAACCAGCTCCTCCCATGATGTGATGGAATTGTTTGGTAATTCAGCTAACCACTTACTAGCTTCTCCCATTAAGGACAGTGGAAATAACCACATTTTTAAATGAAAAAAGGCTACAAACCTCTGTAAAGTTTCTTATATGCTCATGCGGGTCTTCGTGATCTAGCCCTCGATATAGTCCCCTCATTTGGAGAAGATGAAGAGTTGTGCTAGTGACTTCAAACATTGCATTCTCATTAGCTTGTGGGATGCAAATTGCACCAATTCCACCAAATTGAGATATGTTGTAGACACTATTGATGTCGTCTATACCATCTCGATGACCTGTGTGGCTGTTATTCATCTTTTCTTCACTTATGTTCACTTCTACATAATCTAATCAACACTTACATAAAGCATCCAAAACTAATTCAAGTACGGCCAACGAATTTGAGAGTGTCAAATCTTCAATCAAAGAATTCTAAGTAATGCTACTCCCCGACAGTGGCACCATTTTGATTTACGTATCAAGGAATTTCATCCAATACTCAATGCTAATGATCGTTTGTCAGTATAATAACCCAACAACGTGAGTTGGGGTTGATCCCACAGGGAGTAGTACTTCCTTCAAATTCAATAATAAAAATACAATGACAACCTCTTCAAAATCAAATAATTCTTGCACAATTAATGCTCAAATCTCAAATTTTGGGTTTTAATATCAATCCAAATTTACACTTCAACACAAACAATCAAATATTAGATTAAAGCTTGGGGAATTGATCAACCAATTATTGAATCTCAATGAAGTGGATAAACGTTATTGCTCATAATGGGATAATTTTTTGTGAGTAGGTAGAACCACATATAAAGTAACTTTCTCTTGAACAATTGCCTTTTTTATGTTGAATTCTCTCAAACTTCAACACCAATTGAAAGAGGCCCACTTCTTTACCCTCATCAAATCCACTCTCTCGAGTTGGATACAAAGGCTGGATCACTTGTTTTCACTCTCTCGAGTTGAAACCAAGGAAACCCACCACTAAGGATGCTAAGATTGCCACCTTGGTTCTACACCTCTCTCTCAAGCAAGTGCACAACACTGAAATTATTGCACAAAATCATGCAATTCAACCTCAAAACACAACAGCAACTTAGACCCACTTCAAACTAACACTATTATTTGCAATTAAAGAACACCCACTAAGTGAATTCAACAATTGGCTTCATGATCAAAACCCCAAGTGAAGGGTTTTAGCCACTCATCTCAAGAATAAGAAAATCAAAATTAATTATCACTCCCATAGTTGGGTATAAAATAAGAATTATAGATGAAAATCAATTGATAATTTCCTCCGTTACTAAATCTCATTCAAAATCTTGCTAAAATCACTCACTAAACCATTTGGTACTATTTTCTCTCTCAGTAATTCCCTCCTCACATTTTGAATAATTTTCTTTGATCTAGCCAACATGAATTTAAACAAGTCTGAAGTGTCACCACTTTAATACCACTTGGCAAAGTAAGTCGGGTGTCGCCAACAGATCGGCAATTCACTGATTGTTTTTCATCTCACCTTCATTTTTCACATCTTCTTGGTCTGGCCACTATAACTTTAGGCGATCTAGGTCTGGATCACCGAGTAACTCCATGATTTGCCCTCTTTCCTTCTATCTCGCTTATCAGTACTTGCTTGAATCTTCTTTATCCCTTTTGGCAACCAGGCTATCCTTCGCTGAATAGATCGGCGAGGATGGCAATTTGATTATTTACCCATCTGGCACACCAAATAGAGTTTCTATTTGCCAAAATCACCCCTATTTTAGCTCCAACATTTTGTAACTTTAGGCGGTATCTTAGAAATTTGGTGATTCGCCGAATGCCATTGGTGATCAGCAAGTCTTCGGTTCTTCCTTCTTTTAGCTTCCTTTGCTCCTTTCTTGATCAAAAGTGTCCATGCATCGTTCCTAAATCCAAATACCTGAAATTTAGGGATTTACATCATTCATTTGAACAAAACAAACATTTGAGTTCAAATCATGGACTTATCAATGAGTCCAAGATTTCGACTCATTTAGGGCTTTGTTTTGATAGTTCTAGTGCCCTCAAATGCCTAATTTATGCTATAAACTTATGTGAAAGCATTCATTTATAGGTATATAGGCTAAGGAGTAAGGCAAGGACACTACGAGGCAAAAAGGAGCAAACAAGATGAATAAATGAAGAAAAATGATCCTGGTAATCACCAAGACTACTCGATGAACCGCTGAGTGGCTCTTTAGCTAGCCTAAATTTCCAGCATGCCAGCCTTGAGGAAGAACCAACTTAGCGACAAGAATAGGCTGTCGGTTAATCTTCTAATGACTCCATGGGGGCAACTTTGATCGCCCAAAGTTACAGGACATGGAGGACTGATGGCCATTGCAATTTGGCGATAGAAGGGAGTAAAGGGCGGATCGTCAACCTGTTCGACGAGGCCCGACTTACTCCGCTTAATGACCTTTTGGGCCCAAAATTGGGCAACTATAAATTGAAATTTAAAATTAAATTTGATGAGGATTCAACAGTCTTTTTCCAATTCTAATTCCCTGAGTTAGAGAATTTAAGTTTCTCTCTTAGTTTTTGAGGTTCCATTGTTGAGTTTGATGCTTTTGAGGCTCAAACTTAGAGAATTTTAAGTGTGTTTTGAATTTATTCAATTTGGACTATTGTAAACACTTGAGAACCTTTACCCATATCATGACTAATGTATTTGGTAATCATTTCTCTATTTTTATGATGTGTAGTTAAAACCCCTATTCTTGGGGTGTGATCATGTGTTTATTTCTCTAATTATCTTATGGGTATTGTTGTTTAATGATGAAATTGTTGTTTTAATGTGGGTTGAATCGTTAGTTGTGTTTTAATATATGGATTGTAGTTGAAAATGTAATTCTAGTTTAGAGTTCTTAGCTTGTTGAGAGAGGTTTTAAAACCAATGCTTTTGATTAATGATTATATGTATTGGGTTGATATGAGTTCAGCTCAAGAGAGTGAATCCTAAACTCAGTTCTACCTATCTAGCTTGAGAGAGTGTATACATTAAGGTTGTGGGTTGTTTATCTTGTTAATCTTGTCGCGGTTTGAGCTAACTTGCCCAAATCGTAACAGTTGTTCGAGAGAAAGCTATTATACTTATACCCTAGCCTACCAATAGTGATTCAGCAAATTAATGTTAAATTTTAATTACCCTTATATCATAATTAGCTTATAATCGATCACATCCTGAAAATCCCTCTTAATATTGTTGTTTTTGATGTTTTGGTACCTTATTCAGTTGTTTATTTCAAGCTAAACCCCCCCCCCCCCCATCTGATGTTTGTTGTCACCCCTTTCAATTTATGTCAATGTTTTTAATAATTTCTATTCCTACCACCAATATGATTGCACATATAACTTCATAACTGAATTCATACATTGTACCACTCCCTTTGGGTTCAAACTCAACTCTTCATTGGGTTTTATACTAAATAACGACCGCTCACACACAATATTGGTTGAGGTGTGGTTGAGCATTCATCAAAATAGGCGTCATTGCTGGGGAGTGGTATTGTGTAGAATTCTATTACTGAAGTTGAGTTGTAATCTTTTTGTGTTGTAGTTGAATCGACTTACTTTGGTTTATGTTTGTGCTTGTGTATATTGAACAGAGGAAGAGATGAGCGTGAATGGGGGTAATGGTAGCCAAGTGGGCCACTAAGACGATATTTGAAATCTGAATGATGTTAATGTCCCAATTCAATTGGGTGGTATTAGTGCAATACGTCTACCTCTGGTTGAGGGGAATGTTGTCTTCCATGTTACTAGCACGGTGCTACAACTCCTCCAAATGAAAGGATTATATGGAGGGATGGCCCATGAAGACCCCCATGAGCATATTTGGAACTTTGTGGATGTTTGTGGTCTGTTCTCATTCAAGAAGATATCACAAGAATCAATCTGTCTCAGGTTGTTCCTGTCACGACCCACGGGTGCACCCTAGATGTAACATGGCACAAAGAAGCCCGAAGGAGTCAATGTAATCCACTTAGCATATCATAACATAAAGCAATAGAAATAATGCGGAAATTTTAAAACATTTTCCATACAATCGAAGTCTTTTATAAAAGCAAGCAAAAGTCTACAACACTTTCTCTCAAACCATCTAATACAACTTGAATACAATTTTTGGTCGCAACCCATACAAAAGTCTAAAACATAAAAGAAAGAAATAAGGGAAAGGTGATCACATCCTTGATGCTATGAGGAGTCACCAAGTCTTAAACTCCTTACTCCTACTAAGAACCTAGTCACGAGAATGGAACTCAAGATTGTCAGACCCTACATTTGATAAGAATGTAGGCAAGAGTATGCGTTAGTTCAAAATGTACTAAATATGATAGCTAGCATAACATCATAAGAGCATAATATAATGGTTAGTCAACATAATACATAAGCATAATCTCTAAAATAGACATAATATGAGCATAAGTCAACATAAGGCATAATCCATAGCATAAGAGATACCATATATCCATAAGCATAGTCCATACTTAAATCCTCATAACATAAGAGAAACTTCATAAATAACCTTTAAGCCATACTTATGCAATGCATAGATGAGACCCCATAATCCCACCCATGTTAAGTACCACTTTTAGGTCATCATACCTATTTATCATCTTTAGATCTCATATTTAGCTTACTTCTCATAGACAAAGGGAATCTCTCACCTTTAGTCAAGCATATAAAGGAAGGCAACTATAGCACAATCCAATATAAGCATACATAATATACGAGAAAGACTATCTAGGTAACCTTAAGTCGTAGTTGTGCAATGCATGAATAAGACACCATAATCAAACTCACACTACGTACTACTTTAAGTCATCATAATCATACTTCTTGGTTGGGACCTAATCCCTCTTTCAAAAATTGGAACACTAGGAGATACTTCTTTTAGCACATCTTAGTTCCTCTTCTTTATTAGTTTGAAAACTAAGAGATACTTCACTTAAGAATGTCTAAGTTCATTATTATCTTGAACACTATGAGATACTTTAGTAAGAATGTCTAAGTTCATTAGGTATTTTAACTCTTGGAGATGGTTCCTCAAGCATGTCTTAGTTCATTATGTTTGAACACTTAGAGATTCTTTCTCAAGCATGTCTTAGTTCAATAATGCTTTTGAACACTTAGAGATACCTTTTAAAGTATGTCTTAGTTCATTGGATACGAAGATTGCTACTAGAAACCCGAACTTTCCTATGTGAAGGTTTCCATCTCATGAGATCTACTTTGGGAAAACCTGGACTCTACTATGTGAGAGTTCCCCCTTTAATTTGGAAGCCCAGACTCAACTAGGTGTGATCCTCCTTCTAATTGTCAATATCCATTTGGGCCAATCATACACCCCCTTAGACTAATTATTAAGCCATACTCAACTCATGACTCATGGAGGGACTATCCTTAATGACCAATCCATGTTCATATGATTCTATCACTTTATGAATTCAAACATTCATAAGGTAGATAAGGTGGGTAAAGTCCTTCCATAACAATTATATCAACTAGTCTACCATTCTCATATAGTCTTCACTCTCAAAGCCATTACATGAATAATTCAACATCTTAGCTGTATCTCAAAGCCCTATAATTCTACATTCATGACTACAAGCCTCACTCTCAAAGCTTTACTTCTTAATAACAACATGCATACCTAGTTACAAGGCATTCTGGTCACATGCCTCATTCTTTAGCAATTATAGTCATATATCATCACAAAGGTTCAAACTCCAGTTTTTGTAACGACTTCGAATATGATAGGTTAAACTAGAGCCTAAATGTAGGGATTAACGTCATGATTTAAGGGCAATATCTAAGGGTTTTGGGTGAAGGACATGGTTTGGGGACCAAGGCTTTTTCAAACTACCACGAGGGTCTTCACGACCCATGGTGTCCACCACAAGTCATAGTGCCACCCATGGTTGGCTAGGCAGTATTCCCTAGTTGGGTGCCAAGCCGAGGCACCCCTTCACAAACCTCTTCACGACTCATCTTCATGACCATGGGCCATGGGAAGGCTCGAAGAGTTGCCTTTACTTAATGGGAGTTGGAAGATGTTGAGGGAGCTACTGCCCCAAAACCACAGGCACCACCACGAGCCATGGTTCCCTAGATAGTCCGTACAAGTGGTCATGAAGATCACTTAGGCTTAAGGGGAGGCAACGCATCTTGGCCAGGCCACTGCGTTAAGATCACGACCATCACCACGACTCATGGTCTTGACCGTGGATTGTGGGAGGCCTCGTGGTCTTCCCTTAGGCCCATGAGGGCTTGGCATGGTGGGAAGGCACACTCTTCAAGGGAACACGGTCACCACCAAAAGCCATGGTGCCCCTCACGACCCGTTGAGTTGGGCGTGGTCCCTGACGGGCTACCCAAATTTAGGGTGTTTATGTAATCTCATTTCAATTAATTATTATGTGGGGTTGATTTTAATTTTTTATATAACTAGAATATATATTTTTAAGTCCTAAAACAATTCATTTACCCGTTCTTTCTAAACACCCCAAAGTTAGAAACCACTCTTCTCAAAAGTTCTCTCTCTAGAAACCTCAATTGGAGGTGAAGACTTCAAGCTTCAAGGGTCAAGACTTAAAGTTTCTCAAGGGATTTTCGTGGCTTTCTTCCATTAAGGTATGTTTTTCTTCATCCTTGACTTAGTTTCTTTCAAGGAGCCAATTTCAAGGTTTATTTCAGATGCCCAATGTTTCCCCACAAACCCTAGTTTTTAATCTTGGCATGGGTTCGATTCCAAACGATTTTCAAAGGCTTCATTGCATTGACTTATGAATGAATTATGGATTCAAATATGAATTAAGATAACTTCTTCCTAGAACCCATATTTTCCCCCAAATTCTTAAGTGGTGCATTAAGATTGGGAATCGGTTGATTATGCAAGTATGTTAAATTGTTGATGTTATATTGGATTATTTATTGAATCATGTCAATTTCCTTATCTATTGTAGTAGCTTAGATTTATGTGTTGATGTTGATTCATAGCCCTAAGGGGGAAATTGCATGAAGGATTATGTATGATTATGATGTGAAGTATATGTGTGTGACCTCAATGAAAGTGTTATGATCATGTTTAGAATGTAATTGTGTTATGATTGAATTTTATTTCTCAATTAACAATTATGAATGATGAGGCTATATGTGAAAGGTGATTCTCACATACACACACTCATAAATGACTAACGAATGAAGTTTCTATAATTATGTTAATAATGATGGGTTGATTGAAAGGCTATTCTCAATTGTACTCTAATGAATGATAATGACGTGTTGTGAAAGGACTTTCTCGAAATATGGAGTTGAAAGGGTATTCTTATCTTTGAATCTATGAGCTATCTAATGAATGAATGTTGGGTTTGAGATGGATGCCCATCCGTGAGTTAAGGTAGGGTTTGTAGCAGCAATCTCTTATCCCATAATAATGAATGTTAAGTACTATGTAGGAAATAATGCTAAGCACCGAGTGGATATGAATTGAGATGGATGCTCATTTGGGAGTTGAGGCGGTGTATCTAGTAACAATCTCTTGAGATGGATGCTTATCCATGAGTTAAGGCGAGGTATCTAGCAGCAATCTCCATATCCCATTATTAAGCTCCCACATAGGTCTAGATAGTGGATCCACCTAAGCTAAAAAAAATGGTTCTACCTTAGGCAAGTAGGAATCCCTTATCCGGTGAGGGTGACACTAGGATTCCATTAATTGCTCACATGGTCTATTTCTGTTAAGGCTTACCCTCACAAAGAATGTTAATGAACTATGGCTTCTCAAGAATGTACTACTTAGTATGAGTTGTAGTATGGGATGCCATCCATGCATTGCACAGGTAGGCTTTGAGAGAGGTTATAGTGTGTTCCTTTATAATGTTAAGTGTAATGAATGTGCTCTTATGATGATATTAATGCGAATGTTGTCTTAATGTCTAATGAATGAAGGTGCTCTTAGTGAAGCTAATGGGGAATGTTGACTTATGTATTTAATGTAATGATGCATGCTATACTTGCATTGTATTATGAGTTATTTCCTTGTCATGACTTAAATAATATGAATGTGCCTTGTCTATAGTGTGTTCAAGGAGTACTTTGTGTGAGTAGTTGTATAGGATGCTACTTATACATTGCAAAAGTATGACTTAGAGTTTCCCTAGGTGGTTCTCTTTATGTGTTGATATGACTTATGTAATGCTTATGTCTCTTCTGTATGAGTATTGTTAAAGGATGGAAAGGTTGAATGGTAAGTTCACTTTTGGTGACCTTGAGCTGGTACATAATGTGGATAGTGGTAAGGGACGCTATTCATATATTGCACAAAGTATAGCTTGAGGGTTACTTGAGGTGAAGACTTAATGTGAAGGTAATGTCTTACATGTTGATTATGTTCTAATGTAGTGAAATGACTTGTATGCTGATTATGTCTTGTATTATGCCTCTTATGCTTATGTCCATGAAGTATTATCAAAATGGCATATATCATGACTTTCAAATAAAATGTTCATTTTAAGCATATTTTTGCATGGCTATCATACATAGTACTTAATTGTGCTAACTCATATTTTCTTTACCTTTATGAAGTGTAGGGATTGGTACTCGGTTTGACTCTTTCTAGTAGAAGCTTGGATTTGAGATTCTTCCAAGGCCAAGTGGTATGTCCTCATAGATCGAGGACAATACTATAGTTTCCATTTCTTTCATGTTATAGACATTTGTTGGTCTTTCGATTGTAAAAGGTTGTGTCCCTACTTTAGTTTTCAAGATGTAGTTTAGATGGCCATGTGAGACAATAAACTTCCACTTGCTTTTAATGTTTTTGATTGTATGGTTTAAAATAAAGTTTTAATTTCATACCATTTTCCTTATATCTAATGTTATGAATGCTATGAGCTTGTACGAGACCTTTCGGAGTCAAGTACGCCGTATCACTTCTGGGGTAAAGGCTCGGGTCGTGACAGTTTTAGTAGTCATGATCCATCATTACACTAATATAATTCAATTCATGTCTACATGCTTTTAGTATTGACAATTACTATACATGTCATCAATCTTAGAAGATCATCTATGAATCCTCAATTTCCCTTCACAAGGCATAAACCCACATTACTTCAATTTTATCAATTGACTAGGGTTAGCCATGGAAAACATGTAAATTCATCACAATAACATGATTCACTACTAATTCAATCAAAAACAATCAATATCCACTAAATTGGATTCATACTCAATTTAGCCCACAATATTGGAAGGAACCCAACTTGAATTGGGGATTTCATCTTCACAATTGTGGAATAACTAAGGGACTCCATAGATGGAAGAATCATGAATGATAAGCTATCATACATTGATTATAAAGCCTTGCAAATCTTGCAAAAATGGAGTCTTGACTTGACCTAGCTTGATTCTTTTCTTTTTCTTCTTCACTTCCTAAAGAGTGAATTTCTTGGAGGGAATTGCATTTTCTTTTGGTAATTTGGAATCACTTAATTAAGGTTCTAATGTCTTTATATAGGTGGTTTAAACTCTATGAAAATTACACCACTGAACCCCTAATTAATTTCAAAAATTCCCACGAAGCCACAATTTAACCGACTTAAACTTAACCAATGCCTCACCCACGAGACCACGCCCACAGGCCGTGACTGGACCCACGGGGCATGATGGTCTTCCGTGGGTGGTGGTTTGTAGCATGTTTCTAGGACTCTAACCCACGACCCCTCACACAGTGGGCATGGGCCCCTCTATGGGGCGTGGGTCCCTTTTCGTGGATGGACTGTTTTTGGGGCAGTTTACTAGGGTCATCCTTAAAGACCCTTAGTTGGTCCTTCATAAGTCGTACCTTGACGTTCTACCCCAAAACTCTTCACTCTAATTATGGGAAGCTAAATTCATGACTCTAATCATCACGTCAAGCTCTATTTTAGTGATGCTTATCTTGACCAATGACACTAACCTACGGTATGAGTGTCTACAATCGTCAATAATATAGTAACCCAACTAAAGGTTTGGGCCATGTCCTAAGGGAGTGGTTTTGAGAATTACTAGAAAAATAAAATTTAGTTCTACTTAGTTGTAGCTAAAGACATTAACGAGTAAAACATAGTAAATAAAAGGGGGTGACAAAAAAGTGTCAAATATCAATTGAAGGGTTTCACAAGTAGTAAAAACAACAAAAATAACAAGAAAATCAACTATGGGGAAGAGTTTTGGGGTGTGACCACAAAACAAGTTGAGATAAATCGTTGGGTACATATTTTCGATAGGAAATTGGTAAGATAATAGTGACTAGGCTAAGCCTTAGATGGAAATAAGATCCCTCTCAGGCAACTTACCCCATTTCAAATGCGTTCCTTTCGGACACCCATTTACCGCATGAAGGCCAGGCTACGTCTTACCACACTCACTCTCTCGAGCTGAGTATTAGGATATGGAACTAGGGTTCACCCTATCGGGCTTAACCTCATGTCGACCCACTCCTTAGGCCATCAATCTAGCGGTCTTGGTTTCACGACCTCTCTCTCGGGCAAGCCGAAAAAACATGGGTGGTTTTGTATTTTCAACTACAAACCAATTAAAGTAAACCACAACCACTAGGTGAAATCACCATTAAAATACATCTAACCTATCAGCAAGCAATACCCAACAACAATATCAACACATATTTGCTAATTCACACCTCAAGAATAGGTGTTTTTAGCCAAACATCAAAAAATAACAAAATACACCTAAAATGATAGAAGTAGAATGGAGAAGTCCCACTTCCAACTTGGGGAAGATGAAATCCTTATTTCTTCAAATCTCAAATAAAACCCTCTCCAAACTTGAGAGAAAATATCCCATAAAAGTACTATTGTATTCTAGAAATTATAATAATGGTTTGACTCCTAAAAATTAATAAAGATTTTAATATTTATAGACTTCAAAAATTACTGCTGGCGGATCACTTGGCGAGGTTAGTCGAAGTTGTCGAATGACTCAGCAACCCACTCTTCTTCTATCTCATCACCGTTTTGTGCTTGTCTTCATCATCTTCACGGTCTGGACCATTGGGAAGTATAGTACAACTTTTCGAAACTATGTGGCGAAGCACCAACTACTCTTTTCATCGCCTTTTTGATCCTTCTCCTTCAGGGCTTCGCATACTGGAACAAAGGGCGGAGTGTGTCCCTTCAGCGAATTGCAAAGTGTGCTTGGCGATGCTCAAGCTTCAAATTCTTCGTTCTTTTCATCCTTTTCATTACTTTTTACACCTAAGTGTCCATGCTTTCACTAAAACTTCAAAAACCATAAACTTAAGAGTATTCATCAGATATTGAGACAAATAAGCATTTGAGGACACTATTTCTATCAAAATAAAGCCCTAAATGAGTCCAAATTGTGGACTCATCAACACCTCTGACTTAAATTTTTGCTTGTCCTCAAGCAAACTTAAGCCGTTTAAAAAGGGTGTCTGAAATTATGCTACCCAAGACTCAATCATTAATGTACACAACCAGACTTAATTTACTTATGCAAGGATCAATTGTGTACTCAACGATTCAATTTGTGACACACCACTACCAAAGATTCTCATGCTCGCATAACTTGCTACTTGTGCAAGTTCAAGCTCAACAAAAACTATCTTAATGCCCTCACATAAAGAAAGATTCCATATTCATACACAGAGGTTAATCAATTCAAGATCAGGAATCAGATGCAATGCTCACACTCAAAAAGAGGAACACAATACATGTTTTCACCCATAGGTTTGCCCTTATTTTTCAATCGATTTTCGATTCGGCTTACTCAAGATCAAAAAGGTCTTTCTAAGGCTTGTAATGGGGATAAGTGCAAAGGTATGGTCATTTAGGCTCAGTGACTTTTTCCTTGTGAGATGTGGTATTCTCAAGGCATTCCCTTATTTTCATTTATCAATTCTTTTTCTAGTTCTTCTAAGTCATCAATGCCTTAGCCTCCACCTTCAATAAACTAGCTTATAGATAGGCATTTTCTCCTCTAGACAGAGCATCAGCCCTACCAGCAGACTTTTCTCCCAGATTCTACCCCATACTCCTTAATTATTACCATGTTGTTCCTGACCCTGGTCACCACCTCTAGATGGAGGTGCTACCGCTACAACTGGTCTAGCTAGATGTGGAGCATGTGCTATCATCCTTCGCTAAGGAAAAACCTTGGTCAACTGCTCAAGCTCCCTACACTAATTGAAACCTTGTCAAGATTGGCCTATAAAGTAAAGACACTATTACCTAAACCACTTAACACTGAACGTCATAGACTCTGACCCATACCAACATCACCGTAGTTGTACTTAGTACCCTATAAATCGTAAAGTGAGGCCTAGATATGCAAGCTAGAATTACCATGCTAAAAACTTTTTCGAGGTCTATCAGGTGAGTACTTTTCTCTTAAATGGAACCCATTGTAGCTACCTCGATGTCAAGCCCTCTTGTCGCTGCCCCATGGGCCTCGTAATGCAGCTCTTTTATAGTGCTGACATGGTCAACTACACCCAAGAAGGAGCGGCCCATTGAAGCTATAGTCACAGTCTAAATCTACACAAAAAATCATTACTCACGAACAAAACAAATGTTATGCCTCGAGCCTACACCTTAAATGTATCTAGCTCTCAAAAACCATTATTGGTCCCCAAGCGACTCCCTGTTGTTGGTGAATACTTATAGGAAGACTATATCCAGAATACACTAGCATCAAGGACCAAAGAAAATACTTTAAACAAATACTGAATTTAAAAATGCTGAAATTAAATAATATGATAGTAAAGTTAGCAACACATCTGCAAAAAATACTGAAAGACTCTCTTACCATGCCTATCTATGAAGCTTCTAATGTTTGAAGATATGTGTCAAGACAATACTCACAATGATCCTTCCAAAGGCAAGGAAATTTCATCAAAAGATAACAAATAGATAATAATATCTCAATGAGGCACCTATTGATGATCCTGGATACCTATATTTGCATCGCTAAGTGATGCATGTTGAATGACATTAGTACATGGAATGTATGATATGTAATAAGTCTGAATGAAACAAACACTAAATTAGAGGATTGAAAGTAACTCAATTGAAGTACAATATGGATTATGATGAAAACCATTTAAACTCTTGCTATAAGGGTAAAATAATAATAAATACTTAAATGTATGAATACTTAAATAGTTTACTTTACTTTTTAGGGAGTTTCTCTAACCGACAGCAATCACTATGAGCCTCGTGATGATATAATGTCATATCTGTATTGCTAAAGCCATTGTGCCTCTCTAGGTTATAGGAAACGACTTTAACTTATGGATCGATCTAATAGGCCATATCAAAATATCAAATGTAAAGTGTAGCATGATCACAATACTCAAGAATCTAAACTTGAAATAAGAACACAACCTAGTGTGGAAACTCATGGAACTTTGGGTAGAACATTAAATTCATCTCTTTCCTAACTAAATTTAGATGTAGCGTGTGATGATAAACTTAGTCCAATAGTATGAATATCCTTATATACCAAGAAGAACAAGGTTCTTGGACAAACTTATGAACACTTGAAAACCCTAGTTTTCTCCTCTTGGATCCTTTCTCTAAGTCCTTGGAATGATTATGGGGGTGTTAGGGTCGAATTGTACTATTTAGAGCTTTCATTAAATGTGAAAAAATTGGGGTTAAGCTTTGAAAGGGTGGGAAAATATTAAACTGGCCCTACTTAAAAACTATCAAACAACTTCTACTAACACTGTGCACGGTCCGTATAAACTTCTACAAACTGTACTGGTGAACCATAAAAGGACTACAAGGAGTTCAAATTTCTAATAAATTCAATGGCCAAGGTCTACAGGCCGTAGAACTTTCTACGACTCGTCGGTTCCTTTCGTGGAACCCAAGGTCAAAATTCTTCTAAGCAACATCTCATTCCTAGGAGCCCTAGTGTGACGTCCCGCCACTTAGCTAGCCAAATTTTTCATCCAAATAGGGGGGGATGATTCTAGATTTGTGGAGAGGCTCGCGGAGAACTCTAGAATCCTTTAGAGTTTTCAAGAAGGCTTTGGAGATCTCTAGATTGTGTAGAGAGTTCTAGAGATAGGACTAAATTGTAAATATATTTAGGGACTTGTAAGTAAATATTATTTACACTTAGGCCCTTAGATGTTAGTATAAATAGAGGTGCCATTCATTAGCCAAGGCACCAAGCAAGAAAGTTGTAAACAACCTTCCACAAAGCAACATAAAGCCTTCTTCCAAAAAGATCTCTTGTTCTTTTCTAAGCCTTTCTTTGAGTTCTCTTAGTGATTTTAGCCTCAAAGGCTTACTTGAGTTTACAAGATCTTGAAAGAGTAGTGAGTAAGTTGTCAAGTGCCGCAAGAATCTTTAGCCAACACTCTAAGTCCGTGACAAGTGGTATCAGAGCCAAGGTTTGATACTAAGAGAATGGCTACCGAAGGGGACGTGAACGCCACTAGCACCATCAATGTTCGTATGGATGTTGGAAAGAAAAACAGCAAGGGAAAGAAACATCAAAAGAGTAATGAAGAAATGCTGCTGGATCCCACACCAAGCGAGATGCTAACATCTTATCCATCCTCGACCATAGAACCAAGTGACGATGAACGTGGTGAGGAGGACATTAACGTCACTACGGGAGAAGAATGGGTCTCAAGGGTTGAAGTGGAAAGACAGGCCGTGGAGATATTAGGCCGACGCATAAACATGGCCGACAACAAGTTTAAGACTCTTGAAGACTTCACCCTTGAGGAGACCGAAGCCATCCGTAAGGAGTTTGAGGGACGTCAGTGGGCTGAGTTTGAGATGAAGGAGACCATCACTTCCTTGGAGTGCCGGCTCATGGAGGCATTAAACACCATTGAAACCATGAAGCCAGAGATAAAGGCACTCAAGGAAGGCGTGGAAACTGGAGGATCGGCGTCACCTGACTATGATAGGGAGGCCAAGGTCGAGGCTCCCAAGCCACCTATATTTAAAGGCGTCTGTGACACTCAAGAGGTGGAAAACTTTTTGTGGCACTTGGAGAATTACTTTAAGTGTAATCAAGTGAGGAGCAAAGAAAATAAGATCAACACTGCTGTGTTGTATCTTTCAGAAATAGCCATGCTATGGTGGAGACGAAAGAAAGCTGAGATAGGAAAGAGGACGTGCACCATCAACACATGGGAGCAATTTCGCAAAGAATTCAAGAAAGCCTTCTTCCCTAACAATGTCGTATATGAGGTCAAGAGCAAGTTTAGGGAATTGAAGCAAACAGAAGCATTTGGGCTTACATAAAAGAGTTCAGACTCTAACGCTTCAGATTCCCAACCTCACGGACGATGAAATGTTGTTCCACTTTATGGACGGACTGCAAAACTAGGCGAAGATAGAGTTGGAGCGGCGATAGGTAAAAACCATAGACGAGGCCATCATGCAAGCCGAGTCCTTGACCGATTTTAAGCATGATCGGCATGACATGGCCAAGGGCAAAGACATAAGAGGTAGTCATGCCAAAGGTGGGGGAGATTGTGGCCGTGGCAAGGAGCAACAGACACCCTCTAAACAGCACGACTCCCATAAATGGAACAACAGATGGTTCGTGCGCCAGAGCTACATGGAAAAAAAGGCGCAGACCACCAAAGGAAATGGATGCTACATATGCGGAGGACCACACGGCTATGCTAGGTGCCCAAAGATGAAGAACCTTGGTGCCATCCTTTGCGAATGGAAGGAGAAGGACGCGCAAGAGTAGGGGCAGGATGCGGGCACGATGCAGTTGGGCATGGTTGGACTTTGTGGGGCCATAGCCAAGCAGACCGAGAAGCTGGGAGCCTTCAGCGTGCAATATGCAGACATCACCCTTAATGGACGGCCAACTCGTGCCATGGTAGACTCCGGGGCTGAAGCAAACATAATGACTAAGACGGTGACAGAGAGCTTAGGGTTGAACTACATTCCAAGCAATAGCCGCCTCAAGATGATTAACGCCCCACCGACTCCCGTTTGCAGAGTCGCTCAAGGAGTAAGTATCACGCTGGGCCAGTGGAAAGGTAAGACCAACTTTACTGTCGCTCCTTTAGATATCTTTGATATAATTCTTGGGCAGGAGTTCTTCCAGTGCTGCCACACGATGATTGATCCCTACCTCCAACGACTCATGGTCATGGAGCGGGAAAGGTCGTGCATGGTACCTCTAGTAAAGGTACCAAAGAAGGAAGGACACACCTACCTGTTGGCCATACAGATAGTGAAGGGCCTGAAGAATAGGGAGCTGACGTTCCTACCTACCATTGCAAGTTTAAGAGAAGACAATGGTGCTAAGAAGTCCTTGCCACTGATTATAGAGAAGGTCCTTGAGGAAAACAAGGACGTGATGCCGGATGAGCTGCCAAAGACTACCTCCAAGGCACGAGGTAGATCACAAGATAGAGCTAGAGATCGGAGCCAAGCCACCCACACATGCACCCTACCGCATGGCTCCACCCGAACTAGAGGAGCTAAGGAAGCAGTTGAAGGAGCTCCTCGAGGCCGGTCACATTCGTCCATCCAAGGCACCTTATGGCACACCGGTGCTATTCCAGAAGAAGAAAGATGGAACATTGCGTTTATGTATTGACTACTGGGCACTAAATAAGGTAACTGTTAAGAATAAGTATCCTATCCCGCTTATTGAAGATTTATTTGATAGACTTGGGTAGGCAAAGTACTTTACTAAGGTGGACCTCTGAAAAGGCTACTACCAAGTGCGTATTGCAGAGGGGGATGAACCGAAGACGGCGTGTGTAACCAGGTATGGAGCCTACGAGTGGTTAGTGATGCCTTTCGGCTTGAGCAACGCACCCGCAACTTTTTACACGTTGATGAATAAGATCTTTCATCCTTACTTATATCAATTCGTAGTAGTATACTTGGACGACATAGTCATCTATAGTAACACCTTGGAGGAGCATGTGGAGCATCTAAGAAGGGTCTTCCAAGTCTTACGGGAGAACCAATTATATATCAAGCGGGAAAAGTGCGAGTTTGCCCAACACGAGGTTCACTTCTTGGGCCATATCATCAGTCAGGGCTAACTACAAATGGACGAGGAAAAAATTTAGGCGATCCAAGAGTGGGAGGGACCCACTAAAGTGACCGAGCTACGGTCATTTCTTGGACTTGCAAATTATTACCGCAGGTTCATAAGTGGCTACTCCGCTAAATGAGTTATTGAAGAAGAACAAGCCGTGGGTTTGGAGCGAGAAATGCCAGCAAGCCTTCAAAGGTCTCAAGACCGCGATAACATAAGAGCCGATCATGACGCTACTCGATTTTTCAAAAACCTTCGAAATGCATATGGATGCATCAGACTTTTCCATTTGGGGAGTCTTAATGCAGGATAGACACCTAATTGGTTTTGAAAGCCGCAAGTTGAACGAGACCGAACGGCACTATACGGTCTAGGAGAAGGAAATGACAGCCATTGTACATTGCCTGCGCAGATGGAGACACTATCTACTAGGCTCCAAGTTCATGGTCAAGACAGATAACGTGGCCACTAGCTACTTCCAGTCACAAAAAAAGATCACCTCAAAGCAAGCTAGGTGGCAGGATTTTCTAGCAGAATTTGACTACAATTTGGAGTACAAGCCAGGAAGAGGCAATGTTGTGGCCGATGCGCTATGTCGAAAGTCCGAACTTTCTGCCATCACAGCGGCCTATTGTGACATCAGGGATGCAATTAGAGACGGCATGCGCCATGATCCCAAGGCCAAGAAGCTGATGAAGTTGGCCACCCAAGGCAAAACAAGGCATTTTTGGGCAGAAGGTGGCCTTTTGCTCACATCTAGTTGAAGGGTCTATGTGCCCAAGTTTGGGACTATCAGGCGACGAATCATCAGAGAAAGCTACAACACACCGTGGGTCGGGCATCCGGGGCAGCAACGGACGAGGGCGTTGATCGGGGCTATATATTATTGGCCGCACATGCGGGACGACATTGAGCACTATGTGCAGACTTGTCTTGTGTGCCAACAAGACAAGGTGGAACAAAGGCAACTGGGAGGACTACTGGAGCCACTACCAGTAGCGGAACGCCCATGGGAGAGCATGGCCATGGACTTCATCACTTCCTTACCTAAGTCTGACGGGTATGGAACCATTATGGTCGTGGTGGACAGATTCTCAAAGTATGCTACCTTTATACCCGCCACAGCCGGTTGCACCGCAAAGGAGGCCGCTCGATTGTTCTTCAAGAATGTGGTGAAGTATTGGGGGCTGCCAAGACATATCATTAGTGATTGAGACCCCCGCTTTACAGGGAACTTTTGGAGGGAGCTGTTTGAGATACTTGGCACAGAACTTCACTTCTCCACAAGTTTCTAGCCACAGACCGATGGCCAGACGGAATGCGTTAATGCCCTGTTAGAGTGCTACCTGAGGCACTATGTTAGTGCGCACCAAAAGGATTGGGTGAGGCTCCTAGACATGGCACAATTTTCATACAATTTGTAAAGGAGTGAGTCCACCAGACGCACACCATTTGAGTTGGCGACAGGCCAACTACCCCAAACTCTGCATTCATTACCGACTGCTTTCTAAGGGAAGAGTTTGGAAGCCTACCATCTTACCAAAGGATGGGAGGAACAGCTTGACACTGCCAAATCCTACTTGGACAAGGCAGCTAAAAAGATGAAAAAGTTCGCCGACCGCAAACAGCATCCCACAGACTAAAAAGAAGGAGACATGGTCTTGGTAAAGTTCAATCTGAGACAGTTCAAGGCACTAAGGGGCATTCATCAAAACTTAGTACAAAAATATGAGGGTCCGTTCAAGATCGTTGCCAAGGTGGGAAAGATCTCATATAAGGTGGAGCTGCCTCCACACTTCAAAATCCATCCAGTGTTCCATGCAAGCGTCCTCAAGCCTATCATGAGGACAAGGAAGAACCTAGCTGGAACCAATCTCAACGGGCACCCATTACTGTCACTGCCTCACAGGATCAGGAAATTGAGGCTATAATAGACTATCAAGCCAAACAAAAGCGAGGTCAACAAGCCAGTTCCATTTTCCTAGTGCATTGTAAGGGGCAAACTCCGAAAGAGGCCACATGTGAGAGATATGAAGACTTGTGGCAATTTAAAGACCAAATCCGAGAGTTTTTGTAGCAATGCGCCGCGGTCGTCGCATCATCTGGTAGGGGAGCGTGTGACATCCCACCACTTAGCTAGCCAAATTTTGCGTTCGAATAGGGGCGGATGATTCTAGAGTTGTGGAGAGGCTCGCGGAGAACTCTAGAATCCTTTATAGTTTTCAAGAAGGCTTTGGAGATCTCTAGATTGTGTAGAGAGATCTAGAGATAGGACTAAATTGTAAATATCCTTAGGGACTTGTAAGTAAATATTATTTACACTTAGGCCCTTAGATGTTAGTATAAATAGAGGTGCCATTCATTTTCCAAGGCACCAAGCAAGCAAGCTGTAAACAACCTTCCACAAAGCAATACAAAGCCTTCTTCCAAAAGGCTCTCTTGTTCTTTTCTAAGACTTTCTTTGAGTTCTCTTAGTGATCTTAGCCTCAAAGGTTTACTTGAGCTCACAAGATCTTGAAAGAGTAGTAAGTTGTCAAGTGCCGCATGAATCTTTAGCCAACACTCTAAGTCCGTGACACTAGGCTACATACTGTAGGACTTTGTATAGTCTATAGACCCATCCAAAGAACCTACATCTATAAATATTTTAGAAAGTATGAAACCTTTCTATGACCACTTCTTATGGGATGTATAACTTTCTATCGACTAACCTATTGGTCCACTGGAACTCTTCTGGGACTTAGTGATTAGTGGTAGGTTTACACTCATTTTTGGACTATTAATTTCACTAATTAGTGTCCTCAATGCATAATTATGTCATATTCTAAAAATATTTTGATGATTTATAGTTATGAAGGCTAAGGGATAAGGCAAGCATGAATATTTGAAAGAAAGGTAAAAAACATGGGGAATAATGTAAACTCCACGTTGTTAATCGCCTAACAAGAAGGGTGGATTTCACAATTGGCATGACGTCACCCAAAGTGACTGTGCTTAACACTTGTAATAATTGAGGAATGTTGGTGAAGTTAAAAGGAATGGCGACTCGCAAAACGCAAAGGGTGAAAATGGTGACCATCACTGAAAATGATATGTCTTTGAGGAAAATTACAGGCTTGAAAGGTGAACAAATGTGGTACTCAGTGATTCACCGATTGTGAAAGGCAGACTCGAATAAGCTTGTTGATTAAGGTTCAAAAACCTAAAGCCTAAAGCAAGAGAAAGGCGAGCTAAGAAGTAAATGATGGTCTACTAAATCAGCTTGGTGTGCCCGACAAACATTGTCGAAGTGGTCACGCAGTGAATTTTTGCTAAAATTTTGGAAAATGATAAATATCCCAAAGAGGAAAAATGGATTTTTTTTTTTGGAGAAAATTTTTACATGAGGGATTTTCCTTTTAAAGAGTGAAATATTTTACCTTGTGAACATCTTTAGTCTTGGGGTTTTGTTAACTTTGCTCTTAAATTTTGCTATTTGGAGTTGAACACAAAGTGGGTGTTGCTTATAATTGCTTAATTTGATGTCACCCATTGCTGCTTTCATGAAAGATATAATTTCTTTACATTTTGTGATGGGTGGCTAGAATCCCAAAGACAAGGGGTGAACTTATGGGGTTTGATGTTGACTTAATTTAGTGGGTATTGTGTTTTGCTCTATCTTGTTCTTGTTCATCCATGGATTTGGGCAATACTTATGGGGTTTGATGTTTGTTTAGTGTAGTGGGTATTGTGTAACTTATGGGTTGAGGTTGCAAACTTGATCCTTCTTCTAATATCTGATCGATGCTCGAAAGAGATTGATTGGAGTGGTTAGTTAGTTCAATATTTGTAATTTAGGTTTGATATATATAGTTTTCTTGAAAAAGAGTTTATGGGTCGTATCTATTTAACCTAATTATGTTCAAAAGAAAGAAGAGTCTAAGGTAGAGCATTATTTAGTTATGTACATAGATGAGACCGAAAGGAGATTCTATGAACTAACATTATGAGATCGAAAAAAGAGATTAGTTTCATTGAAGATTACCCAACTACCCATGAATATTCAATACTATTAAGCAACATAATTACCCCTACGTGACATCAATTTTAAATCCCTGCACCCCTAGATTACTTGTTAATTACTCGAATTTCAGAAATTTAAGTTTAATAGTACTTCTATACAAAATTCCTTTTTGTAAATTTGGTGGAATCATCCACCCATTATTGTTCTTACTACTACAAATGAATTGATTTACATTCTAAATTTCTTAATATAATTCCTTGCACTATATCACTCTTTATGGGATTCAACCTTGGCTCTTATTTGGGTATTTTGATTGATGACGACCGCTAATTCTTTAGTTTTGATTTAGAGAGTCGTTTAAGCATTATCAAAATGGTATTGCTGTCCGAAAGTGATCGCAATGAATTTGATTTGAGAAATTTGTTTGTAAATTTGTTTAGTTGTATTAGATTGTATCTTGGTGTGTGGTTTGTTGATTTGCAGGTGCAAAACATGAGTGCTCGTAGTAGTGACAACGATAGTCACTACTGATAAAATGATATAATGAGTGATTCGCATTACATGCACATGAGCGTAATTCTAACAATGGGAGCCACCCAGTTATCTCTTAGAACAGGAAGGGTTGTTTTTCATGTAACTGGGACAATGCTACAGCTACTCCATTTGAGAGGAATATGTGGGGGTTTAGGTTATGAAGACCCCATGAGCACCATCAAAATTTTGTAAATATATGTGGGTTGTTTTTGTTCAAGAACATCTCACAAGAGTCCATAAGGTTGAGGTTATTACCGTTCTGTTTGACAGGTGAAGTTATAAGATGGTTGGCGGAATTGCCAAATGAATCTTTCACTTCTTGGGAGGAGTTAACTAAAGCATTCTTGGACAAATTATTTTCTCCCTCGAAGATGGTAAATCTTAGGGACCGGATCCAAAACTTTAAGAGAATTGAAGGTGAACCTCTAAATGAGATGGAACACCCGAAAAATTTACTCTTCGAATCTGAGTCATTTGTCTTAAGTATATGAGCTTGAACTTGCTAATGTACTACTTGATAATTTGTGTTTAGGTTCTTTACCTAGTGTATAAAGGGTATCAGAAGTGATTTCGGGTCATAAGGGACCTCTAATACTAAGTCAAGTTCAAAGTATTTTTATTCAAGGGTCAACTTCAGAAAATCATATCTCTTAGAATATGCATAGTTATGCAGCCCATAACCCATCAAATTAAAGATCTATGAGTCTTCTTCTCAATGCCATAAAGTTTGCATCAGTTGGAGTTTGGAGTAAAAAATTATGCCTATTTTACTTGTCATTATCTTGCCATGCACTGGCCGCATGGCCAAGGCATCTTCTGCGCAGGCGCGCAGCGAGGCAACAACTACTACCTTCTTGCACGGCTCGTTCCGTGCCTGGGGCAATTTCTGTGTAGGCATCTGGGTCTTTTAGAAACCCCCCCCCCCCAATATGTAGTTCACCTCCTTAGTTCATAAATTTAACCTAGCAAGAGAAGTTTTCAAGAAACTACCTTTCTCCAAGGTTCATCCATCATCCAAGGTAAGATTTTACCATAAAACTTCATAATTCCTGCATCTTAACATGAAATAATATCTCTTACTCATAAAATTCATAGATTTTTCAAGAAAGCTCTTCAAGAACTCATCTCTAATTTGTTTTAATCTTATTGGGTAAGGAAAAGACCAAAATACCCCTCATATTTTTGAGTAACTTTCCTTAAATGGACAACCTAACTTCAAAATGGAAAATCTCCCTCATATGAGCTCAGAAATTAGCAAACTCAGTGGCGTTGGAAAGAGGATACCAAGACCTTTTATTTAATATCTTATGATCCACCTAGCTCATCCTGTACTGAAAGTTATGGTCGGTTGAAGTTGACCAAAAACTCATAACTTATGCCTAACTTGCAAAATTTCAGAATTTGCTATTTCTAATTTTGTTCTTTCTACTTTTAGCTCTTTCAAATACTAATGTGTTACAATTTTAGTAAAGTTTAGCAGCATATTTACAAATTAATATTGAAAGACTCTCTAACTCTGCCAATCTATTAAGCTTTAATTGTTTGAATAGATGTGTCAAGACAAGACTCACGATATCTCAAAACACTACTACTACTACTATCAAATAAACTGGAGCTTTCCAATTACAAGGAACTCTCACCAAAAGATGATGGATGGATGATGTGATCTCAATGAAGATCCTCAATACATGTATCTACATCATAAAATGATTCACATTAAATGACATCACTAAATGGAATGTACGATAAGTAATAAAGCTGAATGAAACAAATACTAAGCTGGAGGATTTCGCTTAATTGAAGTACAACACTGTTCATGATGAAAACCATTTAAGCTCTTGCTATAAGGGTACAATAATAATAAATAATAAAATGTATGAATATATAAATACTTTACTTTACTTTACTGGGTAGTTTCTCTAATCGGGAACTGTCACTATGAGCCTCGTAATGATAAAATGTCATATCTATATTTCAAGAGCCACTGTAAACCTTGTAGGCTATAGGACATGACTTTAACTTATGGATATATCTAATAGGCCTTCTTAGAAGTAGTGAGGATGTGTCCCAATGTCAGTATGATCCTATCCTACATTGCCACATAGTTTATGGGGTTTTGATTCATATGAACTCTTACCCAAATTGGTGCACAATATCACTCTCAAAATATTATTACAAATGGTCATAAAAAGTACTCTCTAGGTTTAGTAAATACTCAGAAGTCCCTATTTATCAGGTAAGTGAGCTTTACTTTATCTTTCTAAAATGCTTCTAAAATTTTTATATGCTTTTCTTGAAATAGTACTTTCTTTCAAAGTATAAATTAATACATTTGGAACCATTAGTGTTACCATAAAGGCTTCTCAAAAGATACTATAAAGCTTCTTCTTGGACTTACTTTAAATTCTAAAAGTCAAAAAAACATTAAACAATAAACAAAATTCAATAATTATGGCTCACATGATACAGTAAATCATGAAAAAGAACTCAAAATATCAATTGTATAAAGTAGCATGATCGCAATACTCAAGAATCTGAACTCAAACTAAGAACAGAACCTAGTGTGGAGACTCATTGAACTTTTGGTAGAACCCTAGATTTATCTCATTACTAACTGAATTTAGATGTACGTAGTGAGGATGAACTTAGTCTAACACTATGAATAGACTTACATAACTAGAAGAACAAAGTTCTTGGAGAAACTTAACGAACGCTTGAAAACCCTAGCTTTCTCTTCTTGGATCCTTGCTCTATGGCTTTGGAATGATTATTGGGTGTTAGGGTCAAATGGTACTGTGTACAACCTTACTTAGTTGAGTTTGTGCCCAAAATTTCTAAAATTTCTTATGTTGGTGAAAAATGTGAAATTGAACCCTTGTGGTGTTGGGTGTTTGTTTAATTTTTTATGGGTGAATTCTGATTCACCTAGTGTTGCTCCGATTGCATAATTTTAAACAATAATTGATGGAGTGGTGTGTTTCTTAAGGGAAAATCTTCATGTTGGTAGATTTTAAAGTTAATTGAGAATTGGGTATTGTGCGTACAATGTTTAATTTTATAAAAATAGGCAATGGGTTGAACACTGCCTATTTGACGGGTTTGTCTTATCTCACCAAGTTAGGTAGGTGAATCGTTAAGTAATTTTCTTGCCTTTCTTGCTTGAATATGTGACTTGGGTACTGTCAAATTTAGTAGGCTTGTCTTTGTCCTCCAAAACTCACTCGGTGTATCGCCAAGTGGGAGTGGGCATCACCTCTTTTGCCTATTCTTTTAAATTCTCCACTCACTTTCAGTGATCTTTTCTTAGCCCAGAAAAACCAATTCGGTGAATCGCCAACTTGGAGATGACTCCGCGCATCTTGCTTAAATTCATTCAAATATTTCACTGTCAACTTCGGTGAGCTCACCTAACCTATTAGGTAGATCGCGTTCCCAGTAGGCAAGCATTAGAAAAAGAATTTATAAATGTGTCTTCTTTTAGGTTAGGTTTAAACTAACCTTCACCAAATCTATTTTGAATTATTGTGCCTTGCAGGAAATGGCTAAAACAAAAGGGAAAAAAGCTATGACTTGTGATATAGAATATGACATGAAATCCTCTCTTCCTCATCTAAAAAGGCAAAAAGGGATAGCCATAAATAAGCCTTCTAAACAATACACCACTCCACACTCTTGCTGTGTGAGAGTGAGCAACCAAGATAAGAAGTTGCTAGAAAAAGGATTGATATTTTATCCAAGTTGGGCACCCTTCTCAAGATCAGGCATCCACTTCTTGTGTTCTCTTGATAATCATTGCAAGAACCCTCAAAAGGCTTAAGGCTGCTATAGATCACACTATTTTAGAGGAGAGTAGACTCTCCAATGATGAGTGAGTACCTAGTTATATGGGATATGATTAAATTTTACTGGTTTGAGAGGTTCAGAAGACCTTGACCTTTTTATGTCCCTGCATGAGTATGGGAGTTCTATGAATTCTACCAAAAAGCTTTGCCAATGAAGAGAAAGGGTTCAATTTGGAAGCCCTTGGAAGAAGTAAAAGTTCATGGCAAGATGATGTAATGCCAAGAAGGAATGATAAATGAGCTATTGGGTACAAAAGACATTAGTAATGCTAATTTCAAACTCATAATAAACAAAGATTTATAGGAATGGAAGGGTTGGTTGGCTCCTCTCACCTCTAACATCTCCTCGCCATTGGGGGTTGAGGGAACAAAGATTGGAAAGAAAGATATGAACGTCACTTCCTGATACTGGTTTAGGTTCCTTAGTAGCAATATCATGCAATCTCATATTGAGTCCATTCTATAGCTTCCAAAAGTTGTACTAGTTGGTTGCCTCATGGACAGGGCAATAATTAGTGTTGGTGGGCTTATTGTTGATGAGATATTGATGAGAGCCAGACAAGAGTAGACATCCCTTTCCTTTTCGGGTTTGATCACATAGTTGTGTGAAGGTATAGGAGTTCCCTTTTAGGGAAAGACTTATGTATGCATCACCCTGCCTGCTTTAATGATATTTAGAGGATCGTAGATGATCAGTTACAAGATGATGTTGTTAGGAGTAAGCTTCCATCACCAGATACTATGCCCGTGGTTGATCTTGCTGCTCTTGAAGCTGAGGCCACTCCTTCCACTCCTTCTCTGGAGCAATCAAGTACACCATCGCCCGCTAATATTCCCTCTACCTTTACTTATGTTGCTACTGAACCTCCCCAACACCGATCTCTTGACCCCTCTTGACCTATACCATGATCTACCAAATGGGCAATCTTTCTTGGTAAGCAAATGTGAGGACAACGAGCGTTGAAGGGTTATGCCCAAGATGATTGATTGGGCGATTGAGTCCTCTTTGCCCCCTCGATAGATAGGTTAACTTAGTACAAGGCCACTACAGTGTCACATGGAGAGAGGTTAGTTAACCTCTTACTAGGTTAGAGGCCCGAGAAAAGGTTGAGGGTAGTTTAGATTTTTGATCTATGATGAGTGTTGAGATAGGTACTCTTAAGGTTTATGTAGACCAACTGAGATCTATGGATATTTCAATGTTGTAGGGTGAGGTTACCTTTCATGAGGCACCCGAGGATATGCCTACTAGTGTACCAAATGTGGTTGAGTATGGGTGGTACAACTATTGGTTAAGTTTTAGATTTTGATGCTAATAATGCTGATGAAGAGAGAGTTAAGGATGTGGATAATAAAGAGAAATATGAGTAGGAGATTAGGAGAGATGAGGATGAGAAACAAATTTCTTTGAAACTTATTAAACTTTTGGATCTTGAGGAGACGATGGTCCATACTAAATTGGAGAGATCCATTTAGAAGACTTTTGTAATTGGTACCAAAGGAGTTTCTTCAGACTCCACCATTCCTCATGTTTCTATACCCGGCATTAATGCCTCGATTGAGATTTCTTTGCTGCCTTTGGTGATTACTTCTTCGGGAACTGATGACTTGGATTATGTCACTGCCCCTGAGACTCCAGATGCGAGCACATCATAAGCATAAACTGCCAAGGAGACGTTTTCCTTTTATCTAGTACTCTTGTCTCTTATTTTGCATTGAAGACACTGTTGTTTTAATTTTTGTGGGGTTTTATTATATTTTGTTACTTTCAGTTTTACTTTTGGATAATTGTAGTATCTTGTTATTTTTGGTTTTATTCAAGTTGTTTGATGGTTTAGTAGCTCATTTTATGCCTCTCCATTTTCATTTTCCCCATGTGTTTTGGAAATCCTTGATTTTTCATTAATAATGATTTGAGGATCAATTGTGTTCAATATAGATGTCTTGTATATAACTCATGATGAGCATTGTGCTTAGTGTTGGTATTGTAAAAAGAAATCAATGTGGCTTCCCTTTTGAATGATCTTTTTGAATCTTTTGTCGACTAGTTGCATTTTTTATGTGAGCCTTGCATTGAACATTACATGTATTGTTTTGATCTTGACGGGATATGCAAAATAGTAGTGTTTGAAGTACTATGTGTGGTAAGGTTGCACTTGGAAGCATGCTTGTTGAATGTAAGAAATGATCTTAGGCAGAAATTTTGAGAGGGAACCCAAATGTTCATACCCTTTTTGTGACTATCTTGTGGGGGGTGTGTAATCATTTTGACATTATTTGAGCCTAAATCATTTGTTGACAACTGTTTTGAAACCTCTTGAGCCAAATTATCCCTAACGTCTCAGCCATTTATTATTTTCAAAGCATTGGTTGGTTTGAATTGCCACCTTCGACCGAAAGCCTAAGTTAGGGTGTGGAATGAAAGGAGGAAAGAAAACCGAGTGGACGGCAATGAAAGATGAAGTGAGACTCAACTTTGAAGTGTGCTACAAAAATAAGGAACCTCTCCTTATAAAAAAAAGAAAAAGAGATTGTGATGTACAACTATTTGAAAATTGATATGAAAAAGAATTTTATTTTATTTTTTTTAAAAAGGGTTCCCAATAAATTAATTAACAAGTCAAAGTTTGAATTCTCAAGTGAAAAAGAATGAAAACTACTTGAGAAGAGGTGAAGATAATTGCAACAATGCTTTGAAAAGGTGAAGCAACTGAGCCAAATTAACCATACTTTAACCCTCAACCCCATTACAAGCCTAAAAGACCCTTGAGATCTTGCATAAACTACGTCGTGATATGATTTGAAGACTTGGGAATTCTACCATCCACCTTGTAGCTTTATTTGTTAGAGAAAATAGGAATAACTCAACCTTATGGACT
Organism: Solanum bulbocastanum; assembly: GCA_037074985.1. NCBI lineage: Eukaryota > Viridiplantae > Streptophyta > Magnoliopsida > Solanales > Solanaceae > Solanum > Solanum bulbocastanum. The sequence continues at coordinate 14,113,714 of CM073606.1, read as the reverse complement.
CTTGTTAAATGTTCTTGAACACAAACAGTCCACATACATCCACAAAATTATGAAGGTGTTCACGGGGTTCTTCATGAGCTAAACCCCCAAACATTCTTGTCAATCGCAGGAGCTGTAACATTGTTCCCGTTACATAAAAAACTTCCCTCCCTTCTATAGGAGGTAACTGGATGGATCTTGTGATTTGAATGATGTTCATTTGCATGTCATTCAAATCACATATATAGTTGTTTTGTCCGCAGTGATTATCTTCTTCACTACCGTGGTCACTATTGTTCTCAACCTACAAATCAACAAACCACAACACCAACCAACACTCTATAATAACTAGAAAAATTTACAAACTAATTTCTCAAATGGAATACTTAGCCATCACTCCCCAACAACGTCGTCATTTTTTGATAACGCTCAAACTACTCTGTAAAACAAATTCAAAAGTAAGCGGTCGTCGTCAATAAAAAATACCCAACTAAGAGTCGGGGTCAAATCTCATAGAGAGTAATAAAGTGAAAGGAAATTGATTAAGAATTGAGAGTGTATATTAATTCATTTGCAGTAATAAGAACAATGGGTGGATGATTCCACCAAATTTATGAAAAGAATTTTAGTATAAAAAGTAATAATTAAACTAAAAATTCATAAATTTGAATAAGTAACAAGTAGTTTAGGCGTGTGGGGATTGGAAATCGATATCACATAGAGGAAATTATGTTCCTCTATAGTGTTGAACAATCTTCTTTGATAGACTCGGTCATCTTCAATGACACTAATCTTCTTTCGATCTCATACCATCATTTCATAGAATCTCCTTTCGGTCTAATCTATGTGCATAACTAAACAACCCATTACCTTACTCTTTTTCGATGAAGAAATAGGGAAAATAGATCCGACCCATAAATCTCCTTTTCAAGTAAACTATAGACATCAAACATAAGCTGCAAGTTTTAAACTAATTACATACTCCAATCAATCTCTTTTGAGCATAAATCGGAGATCAGAAGTAGGATTCAGTTTTAAACGTTAAGCCATCAGTTAACCAAATGAAAATTAGCCCGAATGAGTGTAAATCATTTTGGACGGACTAGATCCTTGTAGACTAGAATAACAAATTTGAGTTTGGTACTATGAGCCTTAGCTTAGGCTATTTCCTAGTTTTGTAGACTTTTTATCTTCTCTCCCTAGCTATATAGCTTTGATGCATTACTAGAGGTTTTTTTGTCGTTTCACGGTGACTTAGGATAAGATTACCCTATGCTTGGAGACCTTTGTTGATGTTTGTGGGTAGCAATCATACCACGATGACTAAGTCTTGACATGGGAATCCTTTAGGATTGACTCTCCCCTTTGTCACTCTTGATAGTTAGGTTGGGAGTTGACTAGACACTATGATTATTTTATATTTGAGGTCGATGGTTACAGTTTGAGGCCATTATCTCCAATCTGTGTTTCATGTTGATAGTGTAAGGCTGTTATTCCCAGTGTGAGGCTGATACTTTATGGTTCGAGGTTGTCACCTCTAGTTAGAGGCAACCACATGGATTCAAGGCTTGGAGTATATTTATTGGAGCTGGATTGAGGCAGTTCACTCTAGTAGTCATAGCTATTCTATATACCTGTCAGGCTTGTGGAAGTCCATTCAGATTTTATTTTAACTTGTGTACGAGTGTATCTTCTAGGCTTTGAGGGTAAAATTAGGTTTAATTTAGCTTTACTTTTGGTGCTTGTGTGCTTTCTTTCATATTGGCATGGACCTCTTTTTGTGTTTACATTAAATCTTTTCTTATTACTTTTACCTTTCTTACTCAATTGGCCTATGATGCGTACTATGTACCTTTTGTGGTACTCAAGCTACACTCTGTATCTTTTTCGTGGTGTATGTCCTAGTAACAACTACTAGTTGTTATTGTTTATGCCATCTCCTGTAACTTTTGGATATTGGTGATGAGGGTGAGCACTTGGCATCCTCGATCAACATGTCTCCTTCAATATATATGTTAGCTAGTCTTTTTCCTTTAAGATGACTTTTTGTGGTCTACTTTTTGGATTTGTATTTGTTCATATTAGACAGGTCTTGACTTAAGACCTCCAAACTTTTTTGAGGGTTTCTATTGTATATAGTATTTTTTCTTGCTTTGCTTCTATCTTTTCATACTATTAGTGTTATTTTATAGTTAGTTCTACCCTTTTACTCATTAGTTGTCATTCTGGGTACATGTTGGCTTACTTACTGGTGGATTATAGTAGGTGCCAGCATGACTCAGAAAGTCGGGTCGTAACAGACGTAGTTTATGGGGTTTTAGTCATTTGAACTCTTACCCAATCTCTATTCAATATCACTCCCAAAATATTATTATATATGCATATGTAAGAGTAATCTCTAGGTTGAGTTGATACTCACAGGACCCTCTTTGATGAATAATTGAACTTTACTTTATCTATCTAAAATCCAACTGAAATTTGTATATGTTTTATTTGAAATACTACTCTCTTTCTAAGTATAAAATACTACATTTTGAACCATTAGTTTTCCTTAAATGATTATGAAAGTATAATTTAAAGCTTCTACTTGGATTCACTTTATATTTTGGAAGTTAATGAATAGTAATATTTATACAAAAGCTTTCAAGAAAATTCAATAACTATTATTCATATAGTACTATAAACCATCAACAAGAACTCAAAATATCAAATGTATAAAGTAGCATTATCACAATTCTCAAGAATCTAGACTTGAAAAAAGAACATAACCCAATGTGGAAACTCATGGAACTTTGGGTAGAACCCTAGATTATTCTCTTTACTATCTGAATTGAGATGTAGGGAGTGAGGATAATCTTATTCCAACACTATGAATTGCCTTACATACCTTGAAAAACAAATTTCTTGGAGAAACATGATGAATGCTTAAAAACACTAGCTTTCTCCTCTTTGATCCTTGCTCTAAGCCTTGGGAATGATTATGGTGGTGTTAGGGTCGAATGATAATGTTTAGATCCTTAATTTGGTGTGAATAATTTGGGGTTAGTCTTTTAAAGGGTGGGAAAAGACAAACTAACCCTACTTAAAAGTTGTTGAACCACTTCTATGGACATTATATATTGTCTGTATAAACTTCTATGGACCGTACTCAGAAACCACAGGACTTCTGGAACTTCAATTTTCTTGTAAATTCCAATGCCATGGTTGACGTTCCACAGAACTTTCTATGACTTATAGGTCAATAATGTGGAACCCAAGATCAAAATTCCCTTAAGTTCCACCTCCTTCATAGGAGCTTTAGGCTACGTACCGTAGGAATATGTATGGTTTGTAAACCCATCTATTAAACCTGTATCTATTGATATTGCACCATGTTTTGAACCTTTCTAGGACCAATTCTTATGGGCCTTATAACTTTTTATGGAGCATCTTATTGGTCCATAGGAACTCTTCTAGGACTTGACAGTTTCAATTTAATCATCTCAATTTCTACAACAAACTTTTACCAATCAGAGACCCTTCTATGGATGATAGAGAGTATCACCCAAATTGACACCAACAACTTTTTAGCAGCTTTTCAGCTTCCTACTACATCTATGGATACATGGTATTACAACAACAAACCCTTTTCTGGTTAGTAAGCAAAATCATCATATACCCACGACAGAGCTTATGAAACCTTATTTGATACTCATATAATGTCATAAAGCCTTGGTCCAACCTTGAGAACTTTTCATGGAGTCCATCTCTGATTATCCATTGGATCAACCTATCCCGAATGGTTTTATACCTAGACATATCACCCCACCGATTCCCGAATGGTCTTATACCTTACCTACCCCATATTTCAGCCTAAGGGTAGCTTACCCTAAATATTTTTAATCAGTACCCAAAAAGTATTCTGGCCCAATTTCATTCACTATTGGCCTATTCATAGCAACCAAGATGAGTCCTTCCTGCTAGAAAGAATATCCATCCAACTCTTTAAATGGTCCATATCTTGATCACAATCTTTTTCTCTTTTTAATGGTTCTATGGACATCATTATTGCTTAAGTATATCAAAAGACTTCAAAGTCTCCAATATGCCAAGCCCTACTTTTTTTTAACCTTATCACGTATAGTTATCACATCGGTATAAGTTTGTTTTATAAATAATACTCCAAAAACTATATTGTCACAACCTAAGGGCTACCCACTGGATGTGACACGGCGTACAAGACTTTGAAGAGCCGCCTCATAGCATATCATAACATAGGACATAAGAAATCATGCGAAATTTTAAAACTTTTATTCCTACAATCGAAGTCTTTTATAAAAGCAAGAGGAAGTCTAAATTATCTCAATTAGCCATCTAATACAATTTTTGAATCAGCAATAGGGTCACAACCCTTCAACAATGTCCAAAACATAAACTGACAATAAAGGAAACTACTACTGATTCATACGTCCTTGAATCTTGAGGACTCACCATAAGCTAGGAGAATAGTCGATTGATGCTTGTATAAAAGGAAGATCACCTCAAACATCAGAACCTACACTTTGTAGAAAAATGTAGAAGATATCTGGGTTAGTACAAAAATGCACTTAGTATGATAAACATGCATAAAAATCCTTGGAAACATGCTAAAAAGGACATTTTTGTTGAAAACCATGATTTATGCAAAGTTTGAGAAACATCATGAACTTTAGCATAAAAGCATAAGTCACAATAATATTCAACATATCAATCATTATAACATAATAGAACCATCTCTTCGGTAACCCTAAGTTATACTGGTGCAATGTATGAACGGCATCCCATATTACCACTCATATTAAGAATCCTTTTGACGCCACCACAGTCATGCTTACCATTCTTTGATCCCATCTTTAGTTAATACTCATAGACAAGGAGCATTCACATTTAATAAGTCATATCAAGGAAATCAACTCATAACAACAATACAAGTTAAACATTCATCCTCTCATTTAGCTTTTATATCAATATTCTCAATAGCATCATTATAAGTATATTCATTTCATTAGACATTATCGAATTCGAGGAACACACCATAAACACTCTCAAAGTCTACTCGTGTAAAGCATGGGTGAAGTCCCATACCCCCACCCACACTTCATAGAACTTCTTGAGTAACCATAGTACATAACTCACATGATGGGAATAATCCCTAAACGACATAGACAATGTGAGCAAATCATGGAATCCGATGTCATATCCCATACCGAAAATAGTTGGTCGACTTCCCTTAGTTAGAATTGGTAATATTTTTGCTTAGGTGGATCCACTAGCTAATGTCATATGTGGGCACATAGTTATGGGATAAGGAGGTTGTTACTAGAAACCTGGCCTAACATAGGGAGAGCTTCCAGCCCACAATATCCACTCAGGGCTAAGCATTAAATTCCCATGGAGTAGTTCATTCTCTTTTAGCATTATTACACATAAGAGGGATATCATTTTCCTACCAACTCAAGGTACATTATTACACACATGAAAGGAATGTCATTGGCCTATCTATTCAAGGCACATTATTAGGATAGCTCATTGAATCCTCATGAAAGGGTTACCATTGACCTATCGATTCAAGGTTCATTATTAATCACTTATGAAAGGAATGCCTTAGGCCTACCGATTCAAGGTTCATCGTTAAAATAGTTCATTGACTCATCATGAAACGAATGTTATTAGGATGTCGTTTCAAGACAAAACCTTAGAATACTTTATTAGTCATTTATGAAAGGTGTGACATTGGCCTACCGATTCAAGGTTCATTAAGTGAAGATACTTTTTGTAACCCCAGAAGAAGTTGCCTTTATCCTACCAATTAAAGGTACATCAATCAAGATCACTTTTAATTACACATGAAGAGGATTCCCTAAGCCTACCAATTCAAGGTATATTATACATTAAGAAAACCTTTCAAAACATGTAATCATCATTCGCAAGTGTATAATTCAGAATAGCCTTTCAACAACACCGCAATTGCATTATAGTCATGATCACATTACTTTCAAAGTATTCACAAAAAATGTACACAAACATCATGTTTATAAAAAACTCTCATAATTTGCCCTTCAAGGGCCATGAATCATAATTAACCAACACATATAGAAATACTACATTAGGCATGGATAATAACATTAATCAAATAACTAAACTACTGGAAGAACAATTTCATATTATTCACCTTACTATAATTCACCCATATCACAAAGGAATAAATTAGGTTTATGAGGAATTTATGGATTCATGGGAGATTTTATCTTAAAACCATAATAAAACAACAATTCAATCATAATATAAGATAATTAAATCATTAAAACATTTTTAGAAAGAATCCATGACTTGGAGTGAAAACCCTCGGTTTTGGAGACTTTTTAATAACTTTGAAAATTAGAGTTTGAGGACTTTATCAAATAAAGCATTCCGTGATTCAAAGACTACAATACCTTAGGTTAAAAATCCAAAAAATATCGTGTGAGAAAGCCCCCTTCTTCAAGCCCTAACTTGATCTTCTTCTTTTTCTTCTATGGAGTTTTTAGAGAGAAGATTTTTTGAAAGGGTTAAGTTGGTTATGATTTTGGGTTTGCGAATTATGAAATATATGAGGTGGTTAAAGGATTCAAAAGTCTATATAGGTCTAAATAAACAATATAAAATGACTCTACATTATATTAAATTAATTAGGAATTACCTAAACTACCCTTTCACTTGGCCGAATTGGACAACAACACAGGTGTGACCCACGACCTAGGACCTACGATCCATGAATGGACCTACCGGCCATTCTGAAGGTCCGTAGGTCCATGGACTGGAGCTTATTTCAAGGACCTTGACCCACGACCCCACCTTTGGAGTGTGGGTCCACCTACTGGTTATAGGGGCCATCCGTAGGTGGCTCTTTTTGGGCATCTTTTGGCAGTTTTGGGGGTTAGGCTTTAGGGTCCTCCTCAAGGACCCTTGGTTGGTTATTAAGGGGTCGTACCTTGATGTTTAGCTGCTAAACACCTCATCCTAAGTACAGGAATCCATTTTACAACCTTAACCCACACATCATACTAAGACTGAATTTACGTAAGAGTAAGCTAAGAGATTGGAGAGGAACTATTACCTTAAGCTGAAACAGAATTGGAAGAAAGGAGATGAGGATACTTGGCCTTCATGGCTGCTTTTTCTTCCTAAGTAGCTCCCTCTACAGACTGACTCCTCAAAAATACCTTCACTGAAGCGACCTCTTTATTTCTTAACCTACGAACCTGACGTTCAAAAATCTCAATTGACACCTTTTCATAAGTGAGACTGTTCTTCACAACCACACTCCCTAATGGAACTATTGATGTTGGATCACCCATACACTTCTTCAAAAAGGAAATGTGAAAGTCTAGATAGATTGCTTCTAGTTCTGCTGGCAAATCTAACTCATAAGCTACATCACCAACCCTCTTCAGGATTCTGTAAGGACCTACATATCTCGGACTAAGCTTCACTTTATTGCCAAATCTCATCACCCCCTTCATAGGTCACACCTTCAGGAAAACCCAATCATTAATTTCAAACGCTAAGTCCCTTCTCTGCACATCTGCGTAGGAATCCTGACGACTTTGACTTATCTTAAGTCTATCTATGATGAGCTGAACTTTTTCCATAGGTTTGTGAACTGAATCTGGCCCACTGCTTCACCTACTTAAAACTAACCATTTGGGGACCTGCATCTATGCCTATATAGTGCCTCATACGAGGCCATCTGAATACTGGAATGAAAGATACTATTATAACCAATCTCTATGAGAGGTAGGCGATCATCCCAACTACCCTTGAAATAAATCATGAAAACTCTCAACATGTCCTCTATGGTTTGAATTGTACATTCTTCCTAACCATCTGTCTATGGATGAAATGTTGTGCTAAGATTAACCTTAGTACCAAGATCTTTCTGAAATGATTTCCATAACTGAAAGGTGAACTGATGACCTTTATCTGAGATGATAGACAAGGGAACCCCATGCAACTTGACTATTTCACTGATGTAGAATTTTGCGTAGTCATCCACTGAATCTGTAGTCATGATAGCTAAGAAGTAAGCGGACTTAGTATCTCTTTCTACTATCACCTAAATAGAGTCATGATTTCTACGAGTATGAAGTAAACCTATAATGATGCCCATATTTATCACTTCCCACTTCCAAGTAGGAATGTTCTACCTTAACCTGTTGACAATTATCACACTTAGCCATGAAGTCTACTATGTCCCTCATCATGCCGGTCCACCAAAAGACTTCTCGTAGATCACGGTACATCTTAGTGGAACCCGAATGAATGAAATACCTAGAGTTATGAGCTTCTGTGAGGATTTGCTACCTCAACCTATCCACATTAGGAACACATAAGCGACCCTGGTAATGAAGTACACCATCTCCCCATTGGGAGAAAACTCAACTTTCTACTGATGAAATCTGCCTTTCAACTAAAGTAATATAGGATCACTATCTTGTTTTTCATTAACCTCTGATACCAGTGAAGATTCTGATCAATTTTGAACTATCACAACACTATGTGATATGTCCATTAGGCAAACTCCAAAGCGAGCAAGCCAGTGAACATATTTTTCTAACTCTTTCTTTTGTTCCTCAACATGTGCTACACTACCAAGAGATAGTCTACTGAGAGCATCAACCTCTACGTTAGCCTTACCCGAATGGTAAAGTACATTCATGCCATAGTCTTTGAGAAATTCAAGCCATCTCACCTGACGATGATTAAACTCTTTCTGGGTGAACACGTATGTGAGGATATTATGAGTTGTGAACATGTAGACATGAACAACATACAAGTAGTGTCTCCTAATCATAAGGGAAAATACTACGGCTATATGCTCGGGGTCATGAGTCGGGTAGATCTTCTCATGGACCTTAAGATGTCAAGAAGCATAAGTTATGACCTTACCTGACTACACCAACACACAATCTAGGCCGACCCTAGATGTATCACAAAAAATCACATAATGGTCTAAACCATCTCATAAAGTAAAGATAGCAGTTGTAGTCAACCTAGTCTTCAGTTCTGCAAAGCTTTTCTCACACTCATCTGACCATTGAAACTTAACCTTCTTCTGAGTCAACTTGGTCAATGGGGATGCTATGGATGAAAATCCTTCAACAACCTCCTATAATATTCGCCCAAACCTAAGATATTTCTGATATCTTTTGGAGAGATGGGTCTAGGTAAGTGCTATACTACCTAAAATTTTCTGAGAATCCACTTGAATCCCTTTGCAGGATACCACATAACCATGGAAGGATACTGATTGTAACCAGAATTCACATTTACTAAATGTATCAAATAGCTAGCGATCCTTGAGAGATTGTAGAACAACTCTCTAATTTGTCACATGCTCCTCTTCATTTCGAGAATAAATATGGATATCATCAATAAAGACAATAATGAACAAGTCCAAATACTGTTTGAACACCTTGTTCATTAAGCAATAAAGTTGCATGAGCATTTGTTAGTCCAAAAGACATAACTACAAATTCAAAATGACCATATCGAGTTCAGAAAGATATCTTCGGAATGTCACTATCTCTGACTCTGAGTAGATTATTGCCAGATCTGAGGTCTAGCTTAGAAAAGTAACTATCACCCTGTAGTTGGCCGAATAGGTCATCCATCCTTGGGATGGGATACCTATTCTTGATGGTGACTTTGTTAAATTGACGATAGTAAATGCATATTCTGAGAGAAACATCTTTATTTTAAACGAACAATAGTGGAGTACCCTATGGAGAGATAATAGGTATGATGAAGCCCTTATCTTGAAGATTTTTCAATTACTCTTACATTTCCTTAAGCTCGACTAAAGAAATTGTGTAAGGAGGAATCTAAATGGGCTGGGTATCTGGGAGGAGATCCATTCTGAAGTAAATGCATATTCTGATAGAAACATCTTTATTTTTAACGAACTACAGTGGAGTACCCCATGGAAAGATAATAGGTATGATAAAACCCTTATCTAGAAGATTTTTCAACTACTCCTACAATTCCTTAAGCTCGACTAGAGCAATTGTCTAAGGAGGAATCTAAATAAGCTGGGTATATTAAGGAGATCCATTATGAAGTCGATTTCCCTTTTAGGAGGAACTCCGGGAATATTTTTTAGGAACACTTCTAGAAACTCTTTTACTACTAGAACTGACTCAAGTGTTGGGGTTTCAATGTTTGAGTGCTTAACCCATATAAGATGATAGATATACTCTTTGGTAATTATTTTTTGGGCCTTAAGGTAAGAGATTAATCGACCCATAAGCATTGAGCTATTACCTTTCCATTCTAAAATTGGCTTGTTTGGAAACTGAAATCGAACGATTATAGTTGTACAATAGACTGCGGTATAGTAGGAATGTAACTAGTCCATTCCTAAAATGATTTCAAAATCTACTACTTCTAACTCTACAAGATCTGCTAAGGTGACTTTCTGATAGATTGTGATAGGGCTATTTATGTATACCTGTCTAGCTATAACTAGGTAGCCAACTTGAGTAGAGACTTAGAAGGATTCTAAGAGAGTTTCTAGATTGACACCGAAGTATGCTACTACATAAGAAGTAACAAATGACAGTAATGCCCCTAAATCTAACAATGAATAAACATCGAAATGAAAGACTCATAATGTATTAGTGACCACATCAGGAAAATCTTCCTGGTCCTAGTGGGCCTTGAGATCATACAAAATGTTTTGGTGTTGACCTTTACATGTACCCAATGAAGCACCCTACCGAGGTTGGAGACCTGCTGGTGCTGCTAGAGCTGTAGATTGAGCCCTATCGTTGTTACCTCCTTGCCCCTAATTGGCAGAAGGTCAATCCTTGAACTTATGGCCAGATTGACCACACCCAAAGCACCCTTCCATGCCTATAAGATACTCGCCCAGATGGGTCTTACCACACTTTGGACAATTTGGGAAAGTCCTATTATCTAAAGCACTCCTCTAAGATTTAGAGCACGATACGCTATCATTTTGATCCTGTCGAAACTTGGGGGATGGAGCATTAACCCATGAAGGTGTTGGGGCTGTAGAACTTTATTGAAAGTGTGAGTGTTTCCTACTGTCCGACATTTGTAGTGAGTACTTAATGTTTTGTGTTTTGGCCTTTTTGTTAACCTTAGCAAATTCCCTAAGCTTATCTCCCTCAACTTACTGAGCTTGAGTCATTAGTCTTGAGATATCCATTTCTCCTTGAAGCATAGCATTCGTGCACTCAGTCTTGAGCAGATCGGATACCCCTATCAAGAACTTACTCTTTAGTCCCCTTGGATCGAAAACCATTTGTGGAGCATACCTAGAGAGCTGGGTAAAATTCAACCCATATTCTTGGACTAACATTAAACCCTGCTTCATGTTCATAGATTCGTGTACCTAGGCTCGCTCAACTCCCTTGGGAAGAACCTGTCTAGGAAATCTCCAGTAAAACAATCCCAAGTCACAGGAGTTGCATCCGCACCTATGTTATCTTTCCACTAAGTGAACCAGATATAAGCCACATCCTTAAGTCTATAGAATGTCAACTCAACATTCTCAGTTCCAGTCACTTGCATTACTCCAAGGATTTTCTCAACCTGATCAATGAAGCTTTGTGGGTCCTCACCAACCTTCGACCCTAGAAACTCAAGCAGATTAATCCAAACTAAGTCTCGAACCCTAGTTTTCCTTGATCCACCAGTTGTGGTAGTAGGAATCAAGACTTGTTGATTATTTTGATTGGCCACACTCTGAGCCAAGTGGTGGATCGCATTTCAAAATTCTGCATTCTTAACCTCAGTGTTCTAGACTAAAGGAACTGCATTAACATTGAGTGCATTAGCATTCCATGTGTTAGCTCTACGATTAGGCATGATCTGTACCACATAATGATGGACTAGAATGGACAAGTTGGATCATACCCACCCATGATATGAAAAACAAATAAAGTGAAGTTTTTCTTAAAACACTTTGTAGCCTCTCTCTAATAAATGTGGTGCACTTTACACCCATGAAAGATACTTTACTTAGTGTTACTTACAGACATCCCAGGACTCTTGAACCTAATGCTCTGATACCATGTTTGTCACACTCCGAGGCTACCCCCTTGACGTAACATGAGACCTAGGATCATGGGTGAGCCCAAGCTAACTGTGTGTCTTCATATATCAAGCATGTTGAGAATAACTTAATTAGACATATACTATGCAGAAGCTAAAACAATAGATAACTAGAAAAAAGGGACACCGCAACTAGTCTGAATGTATAAACCATACTAAGCATTTAGTAACAATTGAAAGATGAATTTAACAAGTCAAGTTGATTCTACTACTACATATGAAAAAGCCTCTAATTGAGTTAAGTTGCTGAAACATAGCCCCTATCTAACACTAACAAAAACTGAAACATAAATGTAAAGACTGAAATGAAAGAATGTCTATTGTCCGCGAAATATGAGGACTAACCACTGAAGTTGTTGAATGCGGATAGAGAATCTATCTAAGCGCAGTCTGAATATTGAGTACTTGAACCTACATCATAAAAGGATGTAGCGCAGACTATGCGTCATTACTTGGAATGTGCTAAGCATGCATGATATAGATACTAAGCTTAAAAAGGACACATATAAAAAGTGAACAAAGCATAACTGAGCAGTGACCTAACTGAGTAAGAATGTAAGTATCGAAAACATAACTGAAAAGAAAAACTGAATCTAATGACAAAGTGCTAATCATGAACATGACATGCTAAACTGAATACAGAGGTATATACTAATAACCTGGTCAAATGCACTAAGAATTTGACAGTGGGAGCTACTATTAACTGATATAAAACCACGTGGCAAAATGTGGAGTCTTATGTATATGACCTATATAGAGGACCCAATATACCTTGCCATGGGTATAAAGGCATGGCTGGTGTGATCACTAAATGGGGGACTTTTAAACCTACGGGGGCACTAGTTCTGGGACTATAAGGCTACGCCAAACCCTACTCAAACTTGGTGCTAAGTCTACACCCAACTGAATATGTATATGACTTAAACGTAATTGAAATACTGAATATCTCAAAATACTGACATGCAATCTGAGAATGCGAAATATATATACTGATACTGTAACATTTGAAATATAGAGGATAATTATCTGCTTATCAGACCTAGAGAGTATAATTCATGAACCAAGAGAATTTATACAACTAGGGTTTAGATTTTCATGCAAGGAACTAAGCAAACTTTCCAAGAAACAAGCTATATCGATTTAAGATACTATAATAGTTAAATCACAACCATTATCAAAGGTTTTAGAAACCTTTGGTCTAAACAAGATATGGAGAATCAAGGATCTGACTAAATTCTAGGGACCTAGTGGATGACAGGAACCTATTAGTAAAATCCCACATACCTGGTGATGAAATGTAAGGAGAAATTCTTTGAATTCAAGGTTGAAACATGAAGAAATCCTTATGCTTGTTCTTGAGAGGCTGATTGACTTTCCTCTTCTTTTTTGCTCTAATTTTGATGAATTTTGGTGAATAAAGGTTTTGGTTGGATTCTTACTAAGTTATTAGGCTTAAATTGAGTAAAACGACATAGTTTAGGCGTTAAACATCCTAGTTTAAATATACAACAAATAGGGAAAAGAGCAAATGACCATGACTTAAAAGTTGATGAGGCCGACCACGGAGCTACTGACAGAACAACATCAGCACTAGGTCCCATTGAGTGGGCTGTGGCTCTTGGCATGGGTCTACTGGTTTCTTCGTATTTCCCTACCACGGCCCATTTCACGGACCGTGTGAAGGACCATGGACCTTGAAGGCCACCGTGGTCACTTGGGGCTGGGGTCTACTGGCTCAAGACAATAGACCCATCCATCGCCCGTCATCGAGATCACGACCGGTGGTGGGATCCGTGGTGTTGTACTTGAGCTGGGTTAGTTCTTCTTGGCTTCCACGAGACTTCCCCTGGCTCATATAGTGGTCCACGGCCCAGGAAGGGCTCTGTGGTCCACTACTTCTGGATAGGTGTCAACCACGATGAGGGTGACAGACTGTGGTCCTGATCATGGCTAGTGAACCCCTTCGTTGTTCACCTTTTTCTGTTGAAAAGTTCAAGTCTCATTTCTAAGGTGTTACATGTGGGGCCTCTAGAACTCTGATACGTCATGTTACGCATAAGATATACTTTCGGTCATGAGAATGGTACATCCCAATACTTTCCATAGCTTCGTCAATCTGATCCAAATGTGATATAACGTGCATATCACTTTGATATTTCATCGATCTATAAATATTAAAGCTTACTACTTTTTCATTAACTCAAAACAACAACTCGCCACCTTTCATGTCACGACCCAAAGGTACCCCCTAGATTAAACGAGACGTACATAACCCTAAGGGTCTTATACAATCCCCTTAGCATATCATAACATGAGGTAGTAGAAATGATGCAGAAATTTTATAACTTTTTTCATACAATTGAAGTCTTTTATAAAAACAAGTAGAAGTCTACAAAACATTGCCTCAAACCATCTGCAACCATATGAATAATCTTTGGGATGCAGACCATAAAATAGTCGAAAACATAAATAAAGACATAAAGGAAAGATGATCACATCCTCGATGCTATGAGGACTCACCAAGTCTTCAACTCCTTGACCTACTAGGAACCTAGCCACAAAAATGGGACTCGACACATTTTATAAGAATGTAGGCAAAATTAAGCATTAGTACAAAATGTAGTAATTATGATGGCTAGCATAAATCATCAACATAAGCATATAAGAGGCATTAGTCAACACAAGACGTATACCATAATCATAAGAGAGAATAACATAAGTCATAAACATAAGAGACATCATCATAAGACATTTGCTATTAGCATAAGAGATAACAACATAATCATGAGCATAATCTCCAACAAGACACGATGTAAACATTAGTCATCATAAGGAATAATCCATATACATAGTCAATACTTAGTCTTTCATATCATAAGAGAACTGCTTCATAAGTAACCTCCAAGTATACTTGTGCAATGCATGGATAAGATCTCGTAATCCCATCCATGCTAAGTATCCCCTTTGGCAACCATAATCATACTCACCATCTTGACCTCATCCTTAGCTTAGTTGTTATAAACAATGGAATTATCACCTTTAGCCAATCATATCATGGAAGGCAACTATGACAACAATCCATGAAGACATACATCATAAATATAAGTCATAAACACATCTAGTACATAGATCATCATAACATAAGAGGAACATATCATGACTACCCTCAAAGCATACTTGTACAATGCATGAATAAGACCCCATAAATCCTATCCACACTACGTAAAGCCTCTTTAGTAACCATAATTCAACATACATGTTCTTGTTTGGGATAGTGGGAATTACCCTTAGTCGACATAGACCGTGTGAGCTTATCATGGAATCCGGTGTTACCCACACCGAAATGGGTTGTCTTACTTGCATAAGGTAAGACCATGGCATGTTAGATTTAGGTGGATCCAATAGCTAAATAACCTAGCTGGAAACATAGTTATGGGATAAGGAGATTGCTACTAGAAACCTAGACTCACTGAGGTAGAAGGTTTCCATCTCATGAGATACATGTTTTGGGAACCTGGACTCACTGAGGTAGAAGGAACCCATTTAGAAATCCCGTCTCACTGAGGTAAAAGCTTCAACTCATATACTATATCCACTGGTGCTAAGCATAATTCTCATGGAGTATTTGTTAAGTCATAACTTTTTTCATTAGAATAGCTCATTATATCATGCGTGAGATAACCTTTCATCGTCCATGTCTTCATGTTCATGTTAGATTCAATTAGGTGAGAAAGCCTTTCAACCTTACAATCATCATATTGTGAGAAAACCTTTCACATCATGTTCATAATGTGTTCATGAGAATAGCCTTTCAAGGAATCACAACAACATTGTCATAATCATGGACAATTCATTAATAGTCATGCATAAGGGTGTATGTGAGAATAGCCATTCAACACCACCACAATTACATCATATTCATAATCACTTTACTCTCAAAGTGATCTTAAAACATATACATAACCTTCATAAAACATGCATAATATCATATATTGACCTTTCAGGGGTCAAAGCTGATGTCAAATCAACATATCTAGAATGACCTCCTTAGACATGGATATAATCATATTTAAATTAGTTCAATTACTACAAACATAATCTCATACCTCACCTCCTTGAGGTTCAAGACTTACTTTCCACCATCACACTAAGGATTCAAGCACAATACATGGAAATCATCCTAACTCATGCGATTCTATCACTTCATACATTCAAACATTCATGAGGTAGATTAGGTGGGTAAGGCCCTTCCACAATAACTCTACATAATAGTCTACCATTATCATATAGACTTCCCTCTCAAAGCCATTAGAACACTTTTAGTTTCTAGGGGCTTTTAATTTTTAATCTCTAATTTGATAAATTGAAGTTGAATTTGAAGTTGCCTTGCTTGTAATTTCTCAAATTCATGGTACCGACAACTAATTTTATGAAAGGTATAAATTTTCTACACTTTGTGATGAGTGGCTAAAACCTCAATCTCTTGGGATGTGATTATGGGGTTGGATAGTAATTTAACTTAGTGAATGTGTGGAATTGCTCTATTTTATAGCTTTGAATCATCGATTTGAATTGTTACCATATGCATAAAGAATGAATTAAGGTGGCCAACTTGATTTTAGCTTGATCTCGCATTTTGCTCGAAAAAAGACCAATATGAGTGGGTAATTAGTTTGATGTTTTCAATTTAGTTATAATTAATTGTAAATTCAATGTAGTGGGTTGAATTGAAAATAGCATGAATGAGGCTGAAAGAAGAATTCATGAACTAGTGTTATGAGATCTGAAGAAGATTAACACTATTAATGATGACCCAACCTACCCATGATTATTCAGTTTAATTGAAAAATTCAATACTACCCCTAGTGATATCAATGTTCAATTCCCCGCACCCCTAGAATAAACTAAATTTGTGAACATTTGCTTGCTTAGATACTGTTAAAATTGTAAGCCTAAATTCGTGTTGTTAAAATTTTGTGGAACCATCCACATATTTTCCCTCTTTACTACTTTGAGATTAGTTGTGATTTAAGTCCCTAATTGAATCCTTAACCTCACACCATTCCTTGTGGTATTCGACCCCGACTCTTAGTTGGGTATTTTAATTGATGACAAATTCCTAATCTTTTGATTAGTTTTGAGGGGTAGTTAGAGTGTTTAAAAAAATGGTGCCACTACTGCGGACTAGTATCTAGGATTTCAATTTGAGAAGTATTTTGACTACTAATTTGTTTTGTAGGAGAACAAACTTACGCTTGGACCTCTTGTTGGGTTCTTTTGGTAGGTGAAACAATGAATACATGTAATGGTGATGACTCTTGTCACCATGGACAAGATAATGAAATTATAAAGGTAGAAGCGGTGATTTCTCATATCACAAATAAAGTTGGAGCAATTTGGTGATCACCGGTAAATAAGGATGTCACATTTGTTGTAACAAACTACATGTTGCAACTTATTAAATTGGGAGGATTATTTTGATGTTTTGAGCATGAAGACCCTAATGATCACGTCCACAAGTTTTTGAATGAGTGCAACCCCCTTTTTGGTTGATGGTATTTCACAAGAGTCAATGCGGTTTAGGTTTTCTCCTTTTTTTTAATGGGGGAAACAGCTAGGTGGTTGATTGAGTTGACGAGAAAATGAATTACATCATGGGAAGAATTGATTACAGTCTAAACTAATGAAATTAAGGAAAGATATTCAGAATAGAGAAATATTGAATGGAGAACCCGTACCTAAAGCATGGTTACATTTTAAAAGGATGTTGTTATTATGCAAAAACATGTTTTTCCTTATGAGCTACTATTACTATACTTTTACAAAAGTATTGATGTTGTAAATAAAGGATTGGTTGATCATCTTGTTCATGGCGGCATAGTTAAGCAACCATTCATAGAAGATTCAAGGTTGCTTGATGAGATGACAAAAATTAACTAAGCTTGGTATACGAGTGAAGATTATGTGACACTTCAACATTTGGGAATATTTAAGGAACAAGAAGAGAAAAACCAAGAGCGTGACAAAAGCATTGCTAAATTGATTGCTCAACTTAAAATGTTATCTGAGCATGTTATTGGAGGTGAGGAAAATTTAGTGAAGGTGATGTCCCGGAGAATGTATGTTGATGGGGCTAACATGCGAGGTGGAAAATCTTAGGGTTTGTGGCGAAGTTATCCAAGACTTGTCGAAAATCAAAGTTGGACCAAAAATAAAGATGAAAGTTGGTATGAAGGGGAATGTCAAGATGATAAATATGTACTGCCTTTCAATATACATAATATGATGAATACTCCAAATGAAGACTTGTTGACTAAAATTCTCAACAAAATGGAGGGCTCCGATATGATTTTGCATGAAATGAAGAGTCACGGTTTAGCTTTGTCCACCACCGTAATCTCATATTCATCCTCTATTAAGTTTCTTGAAGAAAATATGGGGTAGCTGACTTATTTTGTTTATGCTAATACCTAAGATAATTCAATGACTCATATAAATGTAAAGAAGAAGTATGCTATCAAAGTTTCGGCAATAGTTACTAGAAGTGGGAAATATTTTCCAGAAATAACAAGGGGGCTTAATGTAGATGCTCAAGGGGGTGATTTCCAATGATGATTCACCTAAGGGAATAGATAAGACACAAACAAAAGAGGTTGAAGGTAGGGCGACGTAAGATGTGAAGGAAGGCGGTGTTGAGGCCTCATTCACCTTGCCTCAAATCAAGATAAAGCCTCATTTTCTTCAAAGATTAAGGAAGAAAAATGACAATAAAAAATTCAAAAAAAGTTCATGGAGATAGTGAAAGTAAATGTTCCATTGGTGGATGCCTTGATTGGGATGTCGAGTTATGCCAAAAATATGAAAGAATTGTGACAAAGAAAAGGGTGATAGATTGTGAAACAATTGAAATATCGCAAACATATAATACAGTGATAACAAAGAATACAATCCTCTTGAATAATGATCTAGGAGCTTTCACTATTCCATTCACTATTGGTGCGTCCACTTTTGCAAAAGCCATGTACAATCTTTGTGCAACTATAAATTTGATGTCGCT